>CANSZD010001723.1:0-301913 GCA_947648045.1 Beta corolliflora | reverse complement strand
ATACTACTACTAAACAAAAAAAAAGTTCATTCCAACGTTATCCAAACAAAATCATTATCCCGCGAAACCGTTGATGCAAAAAGAAACAACAACAACAAACAACAAGAAGAAAGATAAGAGAGAGAAACACAAACACAAACACAACTAGTAGTTTTTAGAGAGAGAAAACTCAAGAAAATTCATTCCATCAATGGCTTCTTCAGCACCACTACAATTCAGCGAATCAAGCGCTGCCACATCAACAAACATTCTATTCCACTCTCTCTCCTCTCCTACTTCTCTGCGTCGCCGCATCACTCTCTCTCCTCTGACTCAAAAACGCCGTTATTCTCCTCCGAAAGCCTGCTCTTCTTCGCCGCAACCTCAACCGCAACCTCAACCTCAACCGCAACCGCGCAGACAGTTTCTAGCGCATTCGGCTGCTGCTGCTGCTGCTGCTCTTAGTCTCTCTCCTCTGGTAGCGAAATCGGAGGATTTGTTATCGGAATGGGAGAGAATTTACCTTCCCATTGATGCTGGTGTTGTTCTTCTTGATATCTCCTTTGTTCCTGACGATCCTAATCACGGTATTTTCTCAATCTTTTATTTACGAAAATTGCCACTTTATGTACGTCTTGAAGAGATGAAACAACTTTTTTTTTTTTACATAAAGCCACATTTTACGAGAAACAACTTTTTTATTATTATTGTGGTGAACTTACAAATTAGAATTTTATTAGGTTGCTAGATAAATTATAGAAGGTTGTTTTACGACTTTATATTAGTAATATTTTATTTACGAAAATGCCACTTCATGTACGTCTAAGAGATGTAACAACCTTTTTATAAGATAACTAGTTTTTAGGTCGATAATTATATCTTTTATTTATTAATATTTTACTTTGAAATAATAACATCAAGTATCACTTGGTTTAGGGGTTAAAACATTAATATATATGCTTGTGATCTCGGGATCGAATCTTACGTAGTGCATTTTCTATTTTTTTTAGTGTATGTAGATTACATAGCATAAAATAATTCAAGCGAAGGCGCCACGTGGCATCGTTCCTGGCTTAGGAACGCCTTTTAATATATTAGTATAGATGCCTAGGGATGGCAGTGGGGCGGGTTAAGTAGGAAACCCGCCCCATCCCCGCCCAAATGGGCGGGGATGGGTCCAGGTTTGACGGGGATGGGGATTAAAATGGTACCCGCAATGGGTGGTGGAGCGGGTGTGGATTTTATGCCATCCCCGCCCCGCCCACCCCCGCCCGTCCCGCATGTTTATTATTAAAATTCTATTTATATACTTATATTATTAATAATTTTATCTTGTAAAATATAAATATGTGGGTATGACGCGGGTACGAAGAGGTTGCGGGTACCCATGCGGGTGCTGGGGTGGGGATGAAGTGGATACGACGCGGGTATGGAGTAGGTGCGAGTACCCATGCGGGTGGTGGAGCGGGGATGGGTTTAAATACTTACCTGGTGGGGGCAGGGATGGGTATGGAATTTTCCCCCACAATGGGTTGTGGGGCGGGGATGGGGATGGGGATGAGAATTTTATGCGGGTGCGGGTGTGGAGGTACCATCCTCCGCACCTGCCCTGCCCTATTGCCATCCGTAATAATGCCACATATTGTGAGAATCAACTTTTTTATAATTATTGTGGCGAACTTACATTTTAGAATTTTCTTAGGTTGCTAGAAAAATTATAGAAGGTTGTTTTACGACTTTATATTAGTATATACTTTATTTATGAAGATGGCACTTGATGTACGTCTAGGAGATGAATTGACATTTTCATGTCAGAGCATACCTTTTATATACCATAATACCATATTTTGCGAGAAACAATCTTTTTATAATTGTTCTGGCTAACTTAACATCTTAAAGTTTTCTTAGATTGCTAGAAAAATTATAGAAGGTTGTTTCTAGCAAAAAAGTGATATATAAGAGGTATGTTCTGACAACTTATCCATTTTTGTTTGAAATTTTTGGAGAATTTGGATCGGATTTTGTTGTCATGAGAAAACTTGGTTGATAGTGTAGGATGTCGGAAAGTTTGGGAGAGTTAGGGCATTGAGGTTCTCTATTGTTATAGTAATATTTGTTGATTGAAATATATTATGTTCCGTTTTACATAGTTGAAGTTTTGAATTGCGATAAGATTGTGAAATGATTGACAGAAATTGACTTAAGATATGTGCCAAATTGTACAAAAATAGACGGAAGTAAGAAAGTGTAATAAAAAAAAAAAGACTGAATTATGAATTGTGTGAACAAATGTAGATTTAGTTCTTTAGGAGTTGGTAATAAATAATATGAATGAAGAAATAACTTACTAATGATGTCAGAGGGGAAGAGTCACTTAGGAGTTAGGAATGGTATTGTTTCAATTCTTTCCTGTTATTTAGAGACCTGAAATTCCAAATTTCGACATTGCTAAGTTTATTTTTCTTTGTAAGGATGGTTTATGATTTAGTCCTTTTTTGTACCTTTTATTAGTTCAGTCGATTTTTTGTTTAATAATACAGTCAATCTTTTTATGTCAATTTTTGTTTAAGGTTGAAGGAATGTTTGGCTTGCAGGATTTTTGTTAGGGACTAGGCAAACGATTTTAGAGACAAAGGATGGGGGACAGTCTTGGGTGCCACGTAGTATAGCATCAGCTGAAGAAGAGGATTTTAATTACAGGTTCAACTCTATAAGCTTCAGAGGAAAGGAAGGTTGGATTGTTGGTAAGCCTGCAATTCTATTGTACACTAATGATGCTGGGGAAAACTGGAAAAGGATACCGTTGAGTTCTCAGCTTCCAGGAGATATGGTAAGCTGTTTCCCCCCCGCTCAATACTTGGGTTGTTTCCGACACTGTAGTCTGTGAACAATCATTACATGTGACTAGGGATGGCAATGGGGGCGGGTGGGTGGGTGTGTGTGTGGTCGTAAATCCCCCATACCTACATGGCCACATCCACCTAAAAGTTTTATACCATCCATCTATCCACCATCCATTGCGAGCATAATGAAGCATCTACTCTTAGAAGCAGATTTAAGTTGCTAGCTCTTATTTTCAACAAATTTGATGTCCTCAATGGCCACTGTTTGGTTTGAAGTTCTTTATATTGACTATCAGTTTGAAATGAAGCTTTTTTGGGACTCCCTTGTGATTATGCTTGATTAGGTTTACAAATTTGAGTCAATAATTTGTTTCTTTAACCAACTTCAGATGGTTGTCTTTCTATCTATTGCGCTGAAGTTAATTCTCTTTCAATTTCCAATTGTAGGTTTCTTTTACCTTGTCAATTACTAAAGGGTTGTTTTGTCTCTTTAGGTGTATATAAAGGCAACAGGAGAAAACAGTGCAGAGATGGTAACTGATGAGGGAGCAATATACAGTACTTCAAATGGGGGTCATAACTGGAAGGCTGCTGTACAGGAAACTGTTTCGGCTACTCTTAACAGGTGACTTATTCTGAAAGCTTGTGTTGTTACTTATATTTTCTGTATATTGAAACCTTTGTTAAGATATATCTATGCTTTTGATGTCACTTTCTTTACTGGAAGCCTGCCTTGCAATGGTGTGTCATATCTTGGTTGTTGCTTGCTATAATACTTTCATTCTTGTTTTGCTTAATAGAGACTTCTGCAGTCTTTGGTTGCTTTTATACTATGTCATGTTTTGCTGAAATGAACATCTTCCTTCTTTATCAACTCGTTGCCTCTCTCTGGTTACGTTCCTGAATCAGAGGAGCCATCTGACAGTAAAGTGGGAAACTCTAGGAACAGAACTGATGGGTGATTAAGTCAGAGGTGTATAAGATGTTGAGACATTCTCTTACTAATGGTTTTTCTTAAAAGCTGTTTTTTTTTATATAGGCAGGAATGAAATACTTTGGTGGGCGTTGGCAAGGAAAGGTGTTCCACAAAAATATATAGATATCATCAAGGATATGTATGCGGGGGCAACTACGAGTGTGCGGACTACGGTGGGGAGGACAGAAGAGTTTCCTATTACGATCGGAGTGCATCAAGGTTCTGCACTTAGTCCCTTTCTCTTTGCCCTAGTCATGGACGAACTAACGAGGTCAATTCAAGATGATATACCATGGTGTATGATGTTTGCGGATGATATTGTGTTGATTGATGAAACAAAGGAAGGTATTGAGAGAAAGTTGGAATTGTGGAGACATACATTAGAAGCCCGGGGTTTTAGATTGAGCAGAAGTAAGACGGAGTATATGGAGTGCAAGTTCGGTGGGGTTACAAGCGGCGAGGCGAGGCGGTCACTTTGGATAGCAAAGTGGTTCAAGGATCGAACGTCTTCCGTTACCTAGGATCCATTCTCCAAAAGGATGGAGAACTGGATGGAGACGTGGCTCATAGAATTAACGCGGGTTGGTTAAAGTGGAAAAGCGCCACTTGGATTCCTTTGTGATTCCGGTATTCCCCAAAGCTTGAAGGGAAAGTTCTGCCCGTACGGCAATTAGGCCTGCTTTGTTATATGGCACCGAATGTTGGGCGGTGAAACAATGCCACGTCCATAAGATGAACGTGGCGGAGATGCGTATGTTGCGGTGGATGTGTGGCCACACAAGGAAAGACCGATTAAGAAATGAAGTGATCCGGAAAAAGTTGGAGTTGCATCCATTGAAGAAAAGATGAGGGAGAATCGGTTAAGATGGTTTGGTCATGTGAAAAGGAGATCAGGTGATGCACCGGTGAGAAGAATTGAAGAGTGGAGGAGTAACCAAGTTGTAAGGGGTAGGGGAAGACCTAAGATGACTTGGATGAAGGTAATTGAAAGTGATATGAGGTTACTTGGGATTGAGGGAGAGCATGACGTTGGATAGAAGTGAGTGGAGGGCGAAGATCCATGTGGAGGAAGGGGTGTGATTTCTGCATTTATTTGTTTTTCTCAATTGTGTTGGTATTAAAACCTTTTGTTGAAAACCTCTTTTAAAACTTGTTGGTGTAAACCTTGCTTTAAAAAAAAAAAAAAAAAAAACCTTTTTATCACTCTTGGCGATGCCATCTCCTTTGGTGACGGTTTCAGTTGACGATTCATGTTAGCCGACCCCAAATCACTTTGGGAATAAGGCTTAGTTGTTGTTGTAGTTGTTGTTGTAGGCAGGAATGAAATGTTCATCTACTTATAGAGCTTCGTTGCTTTTGCAGAACAGTCTCAAGCGGTATTAGTGGTGCAAGTTACTACACGGGTACCTTCAATACTGTGAATCGTTCCCCAGATGGAAAATATGTTGCGGTTTCAAGCCGTGGAAACTTCTTTTTAACTTGGGAACCTGGCCAGGTTGCTTTCATAATGCCCTTTTGCAATTTTAAGATCTTTGCAAATACCTTCTATATATGTTGCCATGACCATCTAATTTGAGGATTCTGCTATGAACTTCACTGGTTTGAGATCTAGTCTCTCTTCATTGGGTTGCTTTTAAGATTTATGGTTACAATGAGAGAATTTTTCTAATTTTCTTAAGCAAATCTTTGGTCATCTACTCTGCAGCACAATATGTATATATTCCATCCATTGATTTGTTCCCAGAGGAAAAAATTGTTTCTTTGCTATCTTCAGACAATAACTTTGAATAACATGAATCTTAGTATCTTTTCATGTTTGAATTTTTGTCATTCTTTAGACAAAATCTCCTATATTATCAGATTCTTGATTACCAAGCATGGTGGACCCTATTGATTGATAATATGAATCGTGTTTAGGCTTACTGGCAGCCACATAACCGATCAATTGCAAGAAGAATTCAAAACATGGGTTGGAGAGCTGATGGTGGTCTTTGGCTGCTTGTACGTGGTGGTGGGCTGTATCTAAGCAAAGGCTCTGGGGTATGTGCTAATATCCTTTACTTTCACATGGAATTCGATTACTTTCTCGTATCATGCAATCATAATACATCATTATCAAACCCTACTCTGGAGTTGCTGTTGGACCTTTAGAAAAGTATTTTTCTGTTTTTTAGTACAATTTTTCAAATGCAGTTTCTCTTTCTGTCTTTCTGGGCTATCTTGTGCACATTAGACTGATAATCTTCCTGAATTTTATTTCAAGTTCTCAGTATTTACATTCGTGTCTGTGTAAAGAATTAATGACATTTAAAGCTAAAAAAAGTAGAAATGAAAGAGGATGAATGCATTATTTTCTTTAAGCATATAATTTGGTAGTTAGTATGTTAAAATTGGACCTACTTACTTGCCTGAAGTGCTACATCATACATTACCTACATATTTGAATCGTCATTTCTCTTCCTTAATCGCTTTGTTGGCTATTTCTGAGTCAGCTTGTTGGAGACTGTATGTACATTGGTGGTAGAGCATGAGTAGATTAGGTTATATTTCATGTTCTAGTTTATTGTTCCTGACTTCTTTATATTCTTCCCTACTCTCTCTACTTTTCTGGTTTTATATATGTCCTTTACTTTCTAAATTCTAGTGACTAAGAACAGATCCTGTAATCTGTAATATATGCCTTATCTTAATCAGGACTGATGCAATTTTTTTTTGCTGTAAAGTAATTAATACGAGCAATGCTGGAATCATCAACTGCTTGAAAAGTTTCTTGTAGCAAAATTATGTTATGCGGCTTTTATTTTTTCAGAAAAAAAACTTGGAACCGGATGGCATGTGGAGTTTGGATCTGATTTAAACTCGAGTCTTCTTATGTTTATATTCTGATTATTGATTATGAAATATGTGGACATTTTTGAAGTTTTTGCTGCTGCCTTCAGTCTCAGTCTAATGCTAGTGTCATTTCCTAACTTAGATATCGGAGGACTTTGAGGAAGTGACCGTACAAAGTCGTGGTTTTGGCATTCTTGACGTTGGATATCGCTCTCAGGTATTCATTGATGATTTTGGTATCTTCTATGATTTATACAGAAGAGGGATGAATACACAATTGCAAATTTATGTTCCTTTACCCTCTATGAGTTTATTCTGGAACCATACAAAGGAAATGCATCATGCATTTCTTACTTGTCCTTCAGGATAGCCTCAAGTTCTAATCATTGGGATTGGAGTGTCAGTGGAAGGTTGTAGTTGAACTGCATGCATGTGTTCATTCTAAAGTGAAACTGAACTTCTGAAGATACATTAAGGAGTATGACTATGTAATGTATGCATCATGAAAAATGCATTTTGAATGCAGTAGCAGCTAGATGCTTGCTAAGAGATCCACTTGTTACATAACCATAGGCACATAGCCAAGGTAGGAGGTGGTTGATTAGCTGTATGCTCTGACTTCTCATAGACTGATGTCTCCATGTCTTGTTTTTTATTACTGTCAAATGACCAACTCAACCAAAAGCTTACGCTGATAGTTAAAGCCTTAGGAATAATTTTATACTATCACATTCACGCCCCTTCACGCGAGAGCCCTTTGGGCTTGAAGTGTGGATGCAGCACAAGCCTCCCTCATACCCGGAGCCAAATATTCCCTTTAGAAAGGAGGGGTGGATGGGATTTGAACCCGTGACTTTCTTGTCGCGTTGGCTTTGATACCATGTCATATGACCAACTGAACCAAAAGCTTAAACTGATGGTTGAAGCCCCAGGAATAGTTTTATACTCTATCAATTACCATGACTGTCTGTGCTGGTATTATCTGTTGTGGGGAGCAGACCAGAATTAAGAAGGATAACTAAAAGGTCCTAATCCTGGCCAGTAAGATTTTGACAAAGGTAGCCACGAATACTAGGCTGCAGTCAGTGGATATCTTGAGTCTTGACCCTGCTCAATCCCTTTGTAATTAGTCTCTCTATTAAGTATAACATGAGTGTGGCTTTGCATCTGATCCTAGATGTCTTTGACTACCCATCCCGCAGAAACCTTGCTCCAGAACTTCCGTTATCTGGGTTTCTTCCAGAAGTTGTCATCTTTTATACCAAAACCAATACTTGAAGTTGTCCGTTTTCACACGAATTATCGGAGGGTCCTGGTTTGGTTGGGGTGCTTCAATCTGGAGTGAATTTTGTTGTATGCATCACGAGAGTATAGCTTGGGCTTAACTATTTCTCTGCACCCAAGACTGAGCTTGCTCCACTGACATATTTGGTTGGGTTACAGATCCTGTAAAAATAAGATGGTTCCTATAGAGCCATAAGCTCCACAGGACTGCCGCAAAGTGTATAGTTCATTTCCGATCATCATTGTCCATTTTTGACAAGATAATTTCAGCTGTCCAATTCTTTAATTGATCTTGAGGCCTAGTTTGCTTGCTCACCAGAACGCCGATGCAGTGAAGCAATTTCTTAATTGGGGTTGCAGAGTCTATTTTCTTGTCCACATACTTTACGTAAGGGACTAATTTGCATCCCTTTCCCATAAATGTTTGCCCTTGTAAGAAGATAATTATTAATCCTCCAAAACGGAAGTTTCTGTCCATGCAATATGGCAAGAGGCTAGATCGTCTGTCAAATCTTGTCTTTGCTTCAGGAGTCAAATTTTCCATTTGGGTTATTATTTAGGATAAGTAAACCCTGGTGGTCTTAGGTCCCGAAAGAGTGACATTTTTCTTTTCCTTTGTTAGTGTTAGCAAGGGGGTTGATACAAGAGGAGGATTTGATAGTCTTGCTCTCTCTGCCTTTAAAGTGACACGTTGTAGAAGGGTGGGAAGTCGATTTGGTTAATTATCTGAATTAGCTACTTGACATTGTATGTTTGTCCTTAAAATACTACTGGAAAGTTGCTGTTACCGTTCCATTAAGAGTTGCTTTTCCTCTGTGATATTTCACAACAAGCCAGCCATCCCATCAAGTTCCTCCAATTGGCTTTCCTCATGCCTTTGTGGCTGGGGAGGGTAAAGTTGACACTCGCTCATAGTTCGAAAATGCGGTTCGGTTACGATCGCGGTAACGGTCACGGTGATGCGGGAACGGGGAGGATGCGGTTGTCGTACCGTCAAATATCGGCTTAGACCATGAGATATCCCTAGAACCCGCCTAAAACGCGGTTTTTTTTACACCTTTACGATGCGGGTAATATCGGTTCGGTAGATTTGAAAACCTTTACGACACGGGTGATACGATACGATGCGGGCCTTGTTTTGACACCATGCACTCGCTGTATTTGTTGAATTGATTTTTTTTTTTTTTACTTTTGCATTAGCTTTCATCCTAAGATATTATTGTTCTATGCTTCCTTTGCCTGCAGAGTCCATAGACTTTTTTTAAAATTATTTTTCTATTGCAAGTGAAAGGGGTAGTACAGATGAGTAGTAGAGCTTAGTTGTTTACTTGTCAAGATAGTGTGCAGTATGGTAATATCTTATAACACTATTAATAACTGGAGCATTTTTCTTTGCAAGAGCTTGTGTACTTGCTAGGGATAAAGCCACAAATGTCTTAGCTTCTGCGAAGATATCTCTACCTGGTTATAGTTGAGGTTTTTTTTAGCGGTTTATTCTTGCTGATCTAAACTTTCATCTGATATCTAGGATGAAGCTTGGGCAGCCGGAGGAAGTGGGATACTATTACGAACCACCAATGGTGGCAAGTCTTGGACGCGTGACAAAGCAGCTGATAACATAGCTGCAAATCTTTATTCTGTGAAGTAAGCTTACTTCTCAAAGATTTTTGTTCTTGAACATCTAATCGTCTGGTCATCTAATAAAAAGGAAAAGGCAATATCTTTTTGTTTGGAATGTGCTTTATTTTCGATACCAGAAGAAAATTATAGGAATATTTAAACAGTTGTTTCCTTATTTCCATTTGAGTCACGGTCTACTTGTCCCCTTCAGTCTTTCAAACACTTATCTTATACTACTATTTTTAGGGTAATTGTTAGCTTAGTTTTTCTTCAGATTCATGAGTATATGGGTTTTAACTCACACCAATCTAAGCCTTCTCCTTGGCTCACCGCTAAATATCTAGTTGCTTCATGCATTTACAACAAGCTCCCCATATTATTAGAGAGGTAACCTTGTGATTTGCAGGTTTATTGATGAAAAGACTGGATTTGTGCTCGGAAATGATGGAGTTTTGCTTAGATATCTTGGATGAAGATGTTGTATACTAATGGTAAGCCAGTTATTGCATCACTTTTTCATGTATCTTATCGCGAGATTTACTCTACTTGCTTAGCATGAACTGATCATGTATATGATTGGATGATGTTATTTTTGGCAAAACCAAATGTAAGATATTAGAGAACTGAGATACAATTTCAGTGAACCGTTCGACCTACAGTCTTGCACCTGTTTGCGCTAGTATGTTAAGAGAACTGAGATGATTAACAATATGCTGTCTATTGGATGTTTGGTGGAGCATATCCTTTTAAGTCAGCTGGTACAGAATTTCTTCTGACTATCAATATCAAAATAAATGCTTGCAGGTTCTTCAGTGATTGTGGTCAGAGTTTTGTATCAGTTTATGAGCGCCCTTTACATTTTATCTTGTGCCCAAGGAAGCGGAAATGATTCTTTTCATTGTCGACATATGATATTGTAATTATAATAGGACCTTTTGTTTTTGTATCAAGCTGTTATATACCGATATTGTTGGAAATCCATTCGCTTTTTTGAGGAAGACCATGACTAATTGGATTTGATCAGCATGAACTGGTTTTGTACATTTCAAGAGGTTTCTAAGAATATCTATAGTTTGAGCCTAGAATGGAGCTACTTTTGAGCAATTTGAGTTGGCTGTATTTATGTATACTCCCTCCGTTCTGAAATAAGTGAAACATTTCTCTCTTTTATGTGAGAATTTTTTAAGAGAACAATTTCACTTATTTCAGAATGGACAAAATACTTTATTTTAATCCACTATCACTTTTTGGGCACTTGGGGACAGTTTTGACACGCAAGTGGCACCAACTTGCACTAAGGACACATATGAGGATTGTGAAATTAATTTATATACATTTCACCTAGACCTGATCAACTCCAGCCTGACCTGATTTTTGGGTTGGGTTTTGGGCAAGCCAAAAATAACTTTTTAGTCTAATTTTTGGCCCGGCCTGATTTTGTCCCGAAAATCCGCTCATTTTGGCCCAAAATAGCGGGCTTTGGGCACAGAATTTTGGCCCAGCCCGTCCCGACTAATGGGCAATTTTTTTAGGTTCGGCCCGGCCCATGGTCACCTCTAATTTCACCACAAGCGGATCCAACGTTTTCAAAAACGGGGATCCAAAATTAATTTTTAACTTTATATCACAATTATTTTTTGTAAGAAAATACACTCTTGAGGCTTGATCAACTTCACTTGTTTCAGGTTCAGAAAAACTAGATTGTTTCATTCTTTTTTGACTTTTAAACAAACCAATCCGAGTTCCCTTCCTCTTCTTTACATTCTTATTATTAACAATCTCTTAAGATTAAGAACATTCACTAGTTTAGTAATTAACTCAATGGCTCACAATTCACAACCCAAAAAAAGACAAATAGCGATTAAATTCCAAATAATGTAAACTCACTCAAACGGAAAATTGTTAATTACATCTAGTAATTTAGCAAAACTGAAAGCTGATTATAGCAATTGAACATAAAAAATTAAAAATTATATCTAGTACCTTGTATCAATTTTCAATTGAAGACATCAATTGTCAAGTTTGTCGAGTACAATACAATGAGAAAATAATTTTGGGATTTCATTTCATCTCAAGAGTGGAGAGATAAAGTAAAAATATTGAAGCCAAAAAGTTTTTTTTTCTAAAAAAAAAAATTCGTCAACCTTCACGCCATTCAGTCAATCAGACATTCAATGCTTTTGCTTTTTGGCATTTTGTATATTGTGTAATATGGCTATGTAAGCTCGACACCTTTTTAAAATGGGAGAACACGAAATGAGCTTTTTATTTTTCCACATAGTTGGACTACTGAACTTAGCCATATTTTTAGAAATTGAGGCTACACATGCTCCCTTAGCTTAGAGGGCTGAATAGATATGCCCCTACATTTCACTGAAAATTAAGGTTCAGCTAGTAGGGAAAGGACAATCGGTTTAAACAAAAGAGCATGAAATAATAAATAAGAATGTGTTTGGTATTTGAAGGTTGACGAATATTATGTTCTTTTGCGTTTTGCTTTTTGCTTGTCATTTGATTATAATGAGGTTGTTCTTTTCAAATTGCTCCACGTTCCTTTCCTTTTCGTATTGGGTCTCATTTGCAGTTTAATAAAGATGTTCTATTGCTTAAGCTAAATGTACTTGTAACATAACTCGATGTTCCCTTTTTTCCCCCATCTTTTGGTTGTGCTTTGTAGTTCAATGAAGATGTTTTCTGCAAGCCAAATGTTCTTTTGTATAGCTGTCGTGTGCGCATTTTTGAATCGAGAGTCACGGCTGTTCGCCGTCAAAGAGGATGAGAATGGTTTATAATTACAGTAATAACTAGTGATAACAGCCCAAGTTACAACATAAGTTACACCTAGATGGCTATATACTATATATTGTAGAGTGTACACTATACAAAAAAATGAAGCTGAAGCTAGATATTCCTCTCTTTGACCTTGAATTTCGTTCTCCACTGTTTATCGACCGTTCCCTTTGTATGGTGATGAAGGCAGGCTTGAAGACCAGAAAAAGCAAAACGAAATCTGGGTTTGGCCATTTTCAAGCAAGAAAAATAAGACGAATCTCATCAGAATGGGCTGCTGGAAGGAGGCTGGGATGCTACCCTTGTTTCTGAAACCAACTGGATCGACCGCGCGAACAGCAGAGTAAGCAGAGGCAAAGGTACCACTATCTCTATTCAACTTTCAACAGTCAAGGCCTAGTAAAATTCTGCAGTTCCTTCCACTCACTGACCCAAAAACAAATAGCATTTGTGTGCTGAGGCAATCACAGTTTCATGGCCGGAAAATCTTTAGTGTCTTTGAAACCTGGATACGGCAGAAAGGACACCTAGAAACAGCAGAGGAGCACCTGCGACAAAGCACATGTCCACAAGGAACTAGTGTAACGTCTACTTCTGCACTCAAACATATCCGGCACTGCCATGCTGCTTTGGTCGTATCAGCTTCTCTAGCCAAAGTATCAGCCTTGTCCTGCGTTTTATTAGCAAAAGCATCTCATCAAATACGGAACATACAAATATTTTAATATACGCAAGAAGAAACATTTCAGACTTGGGTGCAATGTTGTACTTATATTGTATGTTGAGGATTGGTGCTTGTTACACATAATTAAAATAGTGGCACGATAGTTGACACTTAGCATCATTAGGTCATATTGACCACAAGTTGTGGGAATTGAGGCTTGAGCTCGGTATGACTCAGGTGAACCAACTTTTGGAAATTCTTACAATAGTTGAGGCATAGATGTTACGAAGTCATCAATCTTTCAAGCAAACTGTAGAAATTTATTTTATTTTCATTTTTTTTTCTAAAGATATACAAGGATAGAGAATTAAAGACCTGTTCAAGCAGGAATGCAGCCTGAGAATCCTTAAGTTGCTCCTGCAAAGTCAAGTTCGTACGTAGCAATGTCTGCGTTTCCATGTCAATACTGATCCCTGCAGCAGAGAGCATCTCATGAACCGCCTGCACCAATTCTGCAGGTGAAACTCGCCCATACTGGAGATCTTTCCCTGTTTGCAACTGCCCAAGGAATGTTACATCAGCAATTTTCAGCTAAATCCAGGGAAGTTTCTAAAACATCAAATTGTCAAACAAACTAGCAAACCAATCCAACATAGTCTCATATACAAGAATAGGAAACAAAAACCCAATATGAATCCAGCCACGAAAGTATTCGGGAGATCAAGAAGATGTACACTGCCAACCATATCAACCAAAAGACTTCGGAAAGTAGTATGGTCTTTCCACATAATCATTTGAAATATGAAACTCCTATTTAGTATATTGCAGTGGACTATGACAGTATCCAGATATCAAAGTTTGTCGAGGTAAATCAACAGGAAATTGGCGTATAAGATACCTAAAACAGGTCAAATGAATTTTATTCTGTTTAGAAGAGCCAAACAAAATGCTTACACTTCAAACATCCTTGACTCTAAAACGGGGAAAGGAAAAAGGGGTGAATGTAGAAAGAAGAGCACATAAGAGTTGGCAGGATAGAGCCTTACCCTGTCTCTACGCCAGTATGGCTTACCTCTGAAGCAGTTGAGATTAAAGTACATTTATTTTTTTGATGCAGATTTTCCCAAAACCCTGGAGGAGACTATTCTAAACAAAGCAATCTATCTAAAGTTCTCCCAGCAATTATTGTTTAACATCTGAAAGGACATTGGTTAGGAGCACAAAAACGGAATACAATATTATTTAAACAAATTATCGGGCTATTATATGTGAGTTTGGTCTGAAAGGAATCATAGAACATTCTCGGAAATTGCCCATTCTGAACTTTGCCCATAAGAAAGGGTGGTTTACTTGGCTAATCTTACAGACTGGGCAGTAAGATCTTTCAGGAAGGGTTTTACAAGTCCAGGGACAGGAGAGTTCTTGAACCAAAGTTCAAGATCAGAACTAGTCAATTGAATGAGGAAGATCTGCAACCATCTTTTAAACCTAGCCTAGAAGTATAGCTAATCATTTGGCCTGGCGGGTACACCCAGGTTTGAGCAGACTTTAAAGGCCTGAAAAGATTGGGCCCAGCTCTATTGTCAATCTATTTTTATGGGTTTTTGGGCCCAAAATGCCTTTGAAGGCAATTTTTAGCCTAGGCCCACTCTAGCTTGGCCCTTGATCACCTCTATCAAGGAGAAAAAACTGGGATATGGAGTCACAACTATGATGCTCATTCTGTCCTTTTGGTGTACCCTATTCCTTCTTCTCCTTTTTGTCAATACAGTATTCCTCATACCGTCATACGGCAGGCGGTCATTAGCTAGGCCCTTGATCCAGAAGGGATTCACTATGACTTTTTCAAGAATGTTGGGATGTCATCAAAGACAACCTTGTTGCATTTCTTGTGGTGTTCCACGAGGATGAATTTTTTGAGAAAAGCACGAATCAATTTCATCAATCCCGTTATCAAGAAGGCTCACAAGTTTAGGGATTATAACCCACACAGTTTAGCTACAAACACTCACAATATTGTCCAAAGGTATTGAAAGCCAGGTAGGAGACTAGGAGGTGCTATCCTGGACAACTTTCCTGTCCTAAAGTATTTTTGTAGAAGAGAGACAAATCTTGGATGCAGATCTCACAACCAACAAAACTGTGGAGAAGACTCAGCTGCAGGAGGTCAAGCGACGGTCTTCTGGTTATATATTGAGAAGGCTTCTGATGGAGTGAGTTTGGCATTTCTTATTATACGCAGATAGAGGATGGTGTGTGTGTGTGTGTGTGTGGGTTGGGGGGGGTTGTCGAGGCACTAGGTAACAGATTGTTTTTCTAATTATTGGGCCAAAGCCCAAATACTACGCCATTCTTCGCAGGATCATGTTGAAAGTTGATCAAGAAAACATTAACCCTCAATAAAAACAAAAACCATAGGGGATTATGGTTATAGCATATCATTAGTACCCTGATATTTAATAACAGCTAGCTTTAGTCTCTCGCAACGCCTATTTTGTGGTTGGTCTTATTTTCAATACCAATGCTAATTAAAAACTTGTGCATTAGCCAACTTAAGTTAAAGATAATAAAGGTGAAGGTAGAAAATATAATACTCTTTTATTGTATGTGTGTGCGCGCGTGCATGTGGATGGAATGGGTTGTTAACTATATGTAATAATATACTTGAGAAAATAAGATGTGAAACCAAAAAACAAGTCATTTGTTTTGTAATTTAAGGAAATATCACCAACTCATCTCTTTTACTTTCATTATTGACGAGAGTTTAGTAATTAGTAGTAGTGGAGACCAATTGTAAGTTTAATATCATTAATTAAAGGTAACATGAATAAACTTTTACTTTTAACTTTGTTGGCATATACAAACTTGAATGTAGTGTAATAGTTGTAAAAATTCTCTGTACCAATGAAGAATTTATAATATTTTACCTTGGCGCGCACGCGCGCACACACACCCCAACAACCTGACAGCATCCGCAATATTTTACCTTGGCGTGCGTGCACACACACACCAACAACATTAATATTCATATCTAAAATTATTATCAATGCAATAATGTTTTTGGATGAAATGTGCTGATGCCCTAATTTAAATATGAGAAAGAATGTTCCCTTCATTTGCTCTTCCCCATCTCCCTCACCTCTTGCTCAGACTGATATGCTCGTCTAAGGTGTGGAAACAGCAAATAGGAAAAGATAACTTAAGAAAAACCATACCTGTATTGAAGTTATCTTGTCTCTTCTTGTATCCTCTGGAACCTGGGTACGCGTTGCATTTTGAGACACCACATTGTTGACATCTGGCAACATTACTGATGAGCCCTCATTGTC
Source organism: Beta corolliflora (assembly GCA_947648045.1). Taxonomy (NCBI): domain Eukaryota; kingdom Viridiplantae; phylum Streptophyta; class Magnoliopsida; order Caryophyllales; family Amaranthaceae; genus Beta; species Beta corolliflora. The sequence continues at coordinate 285,596 of CANSZD010001723.1, read as the reverse complement.
CAATGATACACTTCTGAACGAAAAGACCTGTGAAGACAGGAGAGTCTCTATCACTCCAGGAGCAATTTCAACTCCAAACCGATAGAGCGCTTGTCCAGATGAGGGTCTAACGTCTTCTGGAACTCTACCATATTTCAACTTCTCCCCATTTTGAGACCGCCAAGCAACTATTTCTCCCATATAAAATGGCCTTAAAGGGTGTAATTGAACTTGACGAGCATCTTGAGCAAGTATATCTTTGCCTAACAAGTCACTGTTATTCCTCATAGTCTCTCTTCCTTTGTTTTCAGAGCAGATTCTCAAAACATCAGTGAGTGCACTCTCTGAGTCTTCCGGGCAGAGAAATAAACAACCAAAAGGCAATGGACTAGGAGAGCCTAAAATATCACTCAAAACAATGGCAATCACATCTACAACAGATATATACGCTGGAGGTTCAGCAACTAAAAAGAGGGTCTTTCCTTTATTGATGTAGTAAAGAGCACGATGCTCATGTTCCACAGCCCACTCTGGAAGAGTTGAGCCCTTTGGAACATAGGTAACGTCAATGCAATCAGGAAGAAGCAGAAACCGAGTATAGATGGACTGAACAAACTGCATTTTGTCCGCAGCGTCCTCGAGCAAATAATTCACTTGTTCTCGTGACAAATTATTATATGCCGGAACGTTGCTTTTAAAATTGCTAAGAATTTTGAATACTGCATCCTGAAATGATCTGCTCAACAATTTTCTCCTCATGAATGCCAATGAAATTGGCCCTATACTTCCCAGAGTTTGCACCTCAACATTTAGTTCCTGAAAAATACAAACATCAAAAGATTAGGGATCAGATACACTTGAAAAACAAGTTTTAATATATTAAGCAGGTTGTCTACCTCCACAACTACATCAGATAGCTTTTTGATGCCTAAAGTTAAACACGTTCTTTCTGGAACACTCGCATGGACAAACCTGAGTCTAGATGAATTTATAAATGTTACAAAACGGGAGCCACAGGAATCAATATATACACATGATCTTGCATGAACAAGTCTGCAACCATCATCAGGTACTACTGCATCGAAATCCCAGTCAGTCCTTTCTGATTTAGACTCATCAGTTTCATCACAAATGAAATGTAGAATTTCCATTACTGCACGGAGTTCATTCGGATTTAGACGTTGATATCCACATGCTTTCTGAAGATTCAAAAGAAGGTCCTTTGCAATGGATACAGAAAGAGTTTCCCGTAAACCCATGTCTTTGAGGATCCTTACAAAGGGGAGATATAGATGGAAGTTCAAATGCAAATGGGGACAAGTTTACTCCCAGACGCACAAAGAGAGAACTTGCTTTCACCAGCCGAGTACCATTTGCTGCAGGCAAAAAAGCGACCTTCTCCAACTCTTGTAGATCTGCAATGAGGATCATGGATTTCATACAAGAGATTCAAGATATAATGAAAAAGAATAAAGGTAAACAGTTAATTCTCTAATACCACTATAACACACAGAAACTTATTGCGTATTGATAGGGTCCTGCTTCTAATTTTCTCAGGAGAACAAATCTACAAGGGAACAACTGAAGCACTAGTATGCTCAATAGAAGGAAAAAGAAAAAAGGACTCCAATAAGTCAATAATGGAACTTCAATTAATCGAGCTTATGAAACTAGTAAACTTGAATACTATATTACCATGGTTAAAAGAACCTGAGAGAAACAAAAAAAGAAAACAGGATTATCAATGTCTTCTTAACTAGCACTTTCACTGCACCAGGTGCGCTACTAAACCAAGATATCAGTCATGTTTTTTGCCTAACAGTTGCGTAAACTGCAACTGACTAACGGAAGAAAGAAAACCAGTCAAAGTACAATTATGTCACCCTCTTAAAGTTCTTTAACAATTACAGTAGCACATACAATCCAGATACGTCTCTCAGACTTCTATAATTAACTTGTCATAGCCAAGTCAAATACATTTGATGTATCTTAAACCTTCAGATGGATACGTTTACTTGAATACGATCCTTGAATTGAGGAGTGGGCCATAAATAGATATCAAATGATTTTATATTCATTACTGAATTGAGGAGAGTGAGATAGAAAGTAATTGGGGAAGTTAAAAGCTATCTTATTATTTGGACCCATATTAAATAAGGAAAAGGATAAAGTCTTTAGTCACATCTCAAAATGGAAAATGGGTAAAGTTATAAAAGACGGAGGGAGTGTTAAACAGTATTAGTACAGGCTCTGAAATTGCTAGGGCCGGAAAGTATTAATCAACTCAATGTGTTTTGTTCATTAGTTGTCTCTTCTTGCATAATCCTTGTCTTTTGTTTGGAATGAGTTAAGTCAGCACTTAGGCCCTGTTCTTTTGGGGACAGTTTCAGTTCAGTTTCAGCTCAGCTACTTTCCTCTCACTGTTCGTTCAATTCAGTCCAAAAGAACAACGCCTTAGACCTGACTAGACACGCATGTGTTTGTTACTTGGAAGATGAGGAAAAAGAACTCCTTATTTGCAGGAGTGTTGAAACCAGTTAATTTGGCCACATAATTGTGTACATGGAAGGAAAAAACCCAGAAAATGTCCCATGGAAGAAAGATTTCCGTGTCAAGAATTAGTTATCTTTCTTGAGCTGGTGTATGTACGCTTGGATAAGGACCTTAAGAGAATAAGTTCAGATTCATTAAGGACAAGGACCAATAAGTTCATACAAGGATACCAAGTTCTACAACTAAAGATAAGTTCTGATAAATGGAGGTAAATTAAGTAATTATGGATAAAGGAGAGGCTGGTGTAAAGAAATGAGCTGCAATTGGAGCAGCATTGGATGTTTCTTGATTATGCGGATAAAATTATACATGCTGAGGCAAATACTCGCACTCCAACAAAGATATGGACTATGAAGGCTTCACACTTTGTCAAAGTCTAACAACTGGACAGTGTCACACAATTAGCCAAGCTAGAGTAAGAATGTGATTCCGTGACAGTTACCACATGATGACTGTAGCCAAAACTTTGTTCTATAACCAAAAAGAAGAAAAAGACGATACATCATACGTGAAAGCTTGTGCCAGACCAAACATTTAATGATCGAAAGAGCAACCAACCAAAGCGACTCTCAACAGGAACTATTCTCCTCCTGGAATAGATGACATTACACAAGTTATATCTTTTTTTAGCTGATGTTATACGTATTTATTAATATTGCAGATTAGTTATTAGAAGATATTTTTCGAAATGAAAATATTTTGGCACAACAATCTCAGCATAGTATAAATCCCATTGAAGCAAATTGTAGGAAGTTCGGATTTGAATATTATAAATAGTTCAAGAAACATTCAGAGACATTCCTGAAAGACGCAAAAAAACTGTAAGAATGAATTTAGTATATGAGAGATATAAAAACTTGTAGGAGACTGAGACAGTATTAAAGTAGTACTTTCTCCGGTCTTTGTTAATTGCAACGTTTCCCTTATTGGGAAGTTTCATATTAATTGCAACGTTTCTTTATTTGGTAATATCTTCTCTCTATCTCTCTGCTATCACATGGCCCCCACTTTTTATCTATCTCTATATTCTGGCATACAATCACCTTCTTTGGTCTTCACATGGGTTTCTTAAAAAATGTGCCAATGGCAGGGGCGGAGCCAGCTGGGGCCTGGGGGGACATGGGGACAGATGTCCCCCCACTTTGGAAAAAGTATTTCACTGTCAAAGCAAACCAAAGCAATCCAAACCAAAAAACGAAGAGAGAGAAAACGAAGGAAGGAGAGAAGTGAGAAACCCATCCCCAGGCCCACAGGCCACAACCGCCCCGCCAAAGCCAGTCACGGTCGCCGCCCCGCCGAACCCAGCCACGGTCGCCCCCCGCCGAACCCAGCCACGGTCGCCCCCCGCCGCAGCCGCCCCGCCGGAACCCAGCCGAGCCAAGTGAGTTGTTTTATTTTCTAAACACTAAGTTTCAATTTCATTTTTTTAGGTAATATTTGTTAATTGTAGAGTAAATTGACATGTAAATTGTTATTGTTGACATTGTTTGGTTGTGATTATGGTTGAATACTTGAATAATTTGTTGTTGTTCATGATTTCCTATAAACTCAGCGTGGTAGATAAGTTCTTTTCCATAAAACCAATTCTTCTCTATAAATTCATCATGGCAGTTGTTTCTCCTTCTCCTCTTGTCTCGGTTCTGTTTAAGATTTTGGTGAGAAACATGTGCTAACCATGCTAAATGGTTGTTGTAAGTTTGTAACCTGTTTTGGTGATTAATGAATGAAATAGAATCTCAAATTATCAACAAAAAAAAAAAAGATGCAAAAATTGTTTTTTGCTTCTGGCTGCAAAATGCCAAAAACCAAGAACCCTTTAAAGTCTTCCAATCAACGGAGGAATTTTCTGGGTTTTTTTTTGCTCTTGTTCTTCATTCCAAGATTGCATGATTTACTAACATTTTTGTTCATATGTGGAAAATTAGATGCAAAATGCTGGATTTTTTTTTTGTGTGTTGGGTTCACCTAGAATATCCCATCTTTTTTTTTGTATTTCTCTTTCTGGGATTAATTTTGCTGATTTGCATCTGTTAGAGCTGCAAGCTCTTTCAGGGATCTAATATTGAATATCCTGTAATACTTCCTTTGAGATTGTTTAGATGGTTAAAATGCTAATTCGAATGCGAATGTCCGATGTTCGTAATTTGTCCCCCCACTTTGAGAATCCTGGCTCCGCCACTAGCCAATGGGGTATGTTGCAATTGTTATGAAACGGAGGAAGTATTACAAATGAAAGCAAAGAAGGTGATTGTATGCCAGAATATAGCCCTGTATCTACAATAAAAAATGGCCTTTAAGTTGTTAGCCAAATTTCCCTCTGCCAGCTAAAAATTTCAAAGTACCATAGGCCATTATCATAAAAAAATTAGTAAGGTACTATAAGTACGATAGACACAACTTTGCAAAGGATTATGTGTCGCAGCCCTTACAATCTCTAAACATCTGATAACTATAATATACAGAAAAACTAACATAAAAGGTGCAGAAAAATATGTCACTATTAGGGACTAAGAAAGGAAAAGACGAGCCAGTACATGAATTAACAAAGAAGAGGTTAACAAGAAGATACCTGTAGAAGAGAGAGAATCCCAAACTTTAGCAAGGTATTTGAGGACCTCACATGCAGCATCCTCAACAGTCATCATGCTAGCAGCCGTTGGCCAATGTGCAAGTGCATCCCCACCACCATCTTTTCCAAAAGTCTAAGGCAATGAGAAATGATAAATCAACTGCTATCTTGTCTACCTTTCTTACCAAATTCATTTAGGCCAATAAATGCAAGAATATACCTGCAAATGTGTTAACACTGTAGAAAATGACGGAGGGCTCCTCAGGTATAATGCTCCCCAGGAGTACTCAGGTGGAACTACATTAGGCCTCAAAAGGATGGGAGCACAACTCCATGCCAGCGGCCAATCTTTCAACAAAATAGCTTGACTATATGATGAAAGCACTCGCTTCCCACCCCGCTTACCACCAATACTAGGAAAACCTCTTTCAGATGGTATACAAGCAATCTCACCAAAAGCATTGCAGAAGCTGTTGCTGTAAAGCACAGCAAAGTTCGAAAATACAGCTTCCACAACAGATTCAGCTAGTGCCCATATCTCTGAAGACAGTTCATTATGAGAATTAGCAGTGTCCTCTTCAAACTCTCCAAGATCTTGATTTTGTTTAATGCACTCAGAACCAAGAAACTCTACTCTTTTGGCACATTCAAGCATCACATCTGCTTCTGAGGATGATCGAAGACCTAACTTTCTCAGAATTTGAAGCCAGCCATCCGTTGTGAACCGTTCCCCAGGAAATCTCTTTCGCTCACCAGAAAATACAGAGGTTAATAAATCATCATTTGGATCAAATAGATCATGTGATTTCGACAGCTCCAAAGAAAATTCATCAGCGTTTCTTACGAAAGGAGTCTCGTTGAGAGCATCCACCACAGAAGATTCAATTTGGAGCTCTTGCCAATTCATATAAATGTAGATTAATATGTCCTCCTTCTGTGTCTGACTTTTACTCTCAAACCCAGGCAACGCAAACTGTACTAGAATCTGCTGGTCATGCAATTCAGGAACACCCAGAGCTCGAAGTAGCATACTTTCATCAGAATCCATGCTATAGGAAAGACAACGCTCATCAAATGGTCTCAGAAAAGAATTTGAAGCAATCACACAGAGGTCGTTGCCATGTAATTGTGTATACGACCCCACTACTGTCTTATATATCGGCAATGCACGTAATACTTCCAGCTCCTCTCTCCCATAGTTGGACCTATTAGAGACAAAGTCTGTAACGAAAAGATTGAACAGTTCTTCGCAATCTGAAGCTGGAAAAGAGGTAAGAATTGGAAAATAACCAGCTCTTTTAGCTATAACAAGTTTTGAAGCAATTACTTGTCCTAATGATTGGCCATTGGAGGGAAGGCAATTACACGGACCCGCACAATCCAAGAAAGCAGGATCATATATAGGTATATTACACTGGTTTAGAAATGACAACAACCACGGGTATCTACTATGAGCCTCACTAAAAGCCAAAGAGTACGGCCGAATACTTTCCGGTAGAGATGGATGATCTACAGAAAGTCCACTCAACATGTTTTCTGATGTGTCCATTTCCAAGACACTGTTGCAAGAAGATGTACATGTAGAAAGGGGTGGAATGAAAACAAGATCACGCTCTCTTATACGGCACAAGACTGGCCTGCCAAGAAATGCAGGTATCAAGGGCCAATCAGAAAACAGTGAAAGATCATCTGCTGATCCATCAAAGTTTTTCCAGAAGAGTCTAATCCAATCAGGACTCGGACCAGCTTCTCCACCAGAATTCATGCTATTTTCCCAAGAAAACCATGGAGCCATATTCAAGTTCATAACATGGTTCACCCAACTTTCATGGAAAAGTGACCTCATATGATTAGCTAGTAAATGAAGGGAAAGCTTGTGCAATTTCAACATAGACTGTAGTGAGTCATCAGAGAAAAGATCGGCTAAACTAGGCCGGTCCAATATCTTCAGGTGAATAAATTTTTCCAACAGCGGATGTAATAGCATCTGCTGGTCATTGTTTCCAACCCAAAGATCAGTGATTCCCAGCCTTGCTAAATTGTTCGCTGCAGTGGGACATGGCAAGCCTCTCAGCTCAGCTGCAATAGACAGAAACTTATTTCCACCACGAGAAACATTAAAACTATTAACATTTGTAACTCTATCCCTTTGAGCCGTTGGACCTCCAGTTCTGCCTATATCTTCAACTACTCCTCGTCCAAAATCGAAGAGGGCCTTTCCTAAACTTGACATCATTTCAAGTGCATCCCCTCCTGAGGTTGTTGTACTATGAGTGGATATCCCATGAAGTCCACGGATGCTAGCCAATGATGTAGAACTTCCATCAAGTAGTCTACTTTCTTGTGGTGAGTACAAGTCTACTAATGTGTCAGCCTCACTGGAACCAGAAGACTCAGGAAGGCGGATGTCTGACAAGCAATACTCAAGAACATCAACATATGTCTCCACTGACCGGACAACCATAGATGTTGAGGAAACTCTAAGAAGATCACGAACCATTTTTGGTTTTATTTCTCGAACGGTAACTCCCACCAACTGAAGCTCACTTATGAGATACCATGGTACAGAAAACACTGGATAGTGCTCCTTGACAAAATTACAAACCGTAGCTGGAAGCAAACTATCACCAACTCCATTCCCAGGCTGTGACAGAAACATGCCCTCTTCAACTCTCACAAGGCTTCCTGAATACAGTGGCCATACCGGAAGGTCAGCAAGGCGAACATAGAATGGCCTTATTACGCGTTCAATTATGCATTCGCAATCCGCTTTAGGCACTTTTGCTGAAACCAACTTATTACCATCAGCTTGATCATTCTGTGAATTCATATCTGATCTTGGCCACAAAGAATAAAGATGATCACTAAATGTCTTTAAAGCAAGATCAACTGCATGGCCAGCACTTGGCTCATCTGCAGATCCTCGTCTCAACTTATGCATTTCCATAGTGATCTCAATATAGGAATCACGAATGCAAGTCATCAACTCTTTGTTCCAAGCCTCTATCAACTGACTTCCAGCATCAGGTTGTGCTTCATGCCCTTCCTGAAATTTGAATAGATAACGACCCCTATTGTGACGGACAAGAAAATATCCCATCATTGTGACAGGCATGTCTATCTTTGCAGACAAAGGAAGAGGGGACATGACACAGCTTGAATGAGATATGTCGGCAGGATGACCATTTCGGGACACATGAACTGCAACTCCAGCAACAGGTGTGAGGTTGTATGCTAGATAACGCCTGAGCAAGTTAGGAAAATATATATTTTAAAAATGTGAATAGATAAGTTATTACAACGATGCTTTATCTGAGAGAGAAAGGATAAGGTTATGGCACTTTTCATCGTCTTGATTATGAACTTGTGATCATAATGATTGAGAAATTAACATGGTTTACAAACACTATGCTCCTCAGGCTCTTCATTTTACCTTTCATTTTACCTTCTCAAGTACCCGTGTTGGACCCTCGACACTCGGACATGGGTATAAATTCTTCACATTTCATTTGGGCCAATATCATGGAAATTTTTCATAATTATGATTAGGCACGTAACCATGTCCGACATGGGTACCTGAGTCCGAGTCACATAGTACAAACATTCGATGTGATTCACCAATAATCCGAAAAAGGAAAATGCAATGTAATTAAAACCTATGGTACTCATTCTTAGATAAGAGTGGCAGACTCGAGTGTAGATCCCAGAGTCTGACATTGAAAATTCTAAATTTGAAGATGAGAGGACACAATCAGGTATATCTCAGCCACATCACAGCATTGTAGCCGCGTTATAAAAGTTTTTTGAGCCTACGGCAACCACGATATTAGGCTACGACAGCCATAAACCGTCTGCAATGCCTGCGAAAGTGGTTTCGCAATCGCAATCACAACTGCATCCAAGTTTCAAAACCTTGGGACACAGTTACAAGTTTTCAAAGATATGATCAGGAAACTTGAACAAAGATACAATCTATTGTTATACATGCATATATAAGCATGGAAACATTCATTTTCTCTTTTGGGAGCAAAGCGGAAGTTTCCACGTCCACACAAAAGAGCCAAGTTTTCGACACGCGTACTTGAGCTGAAATGAAGAGCTCATGCATAACAGATTGAAACTTTAAATTGCTGGCATGTGAATACCAACGTTAAAATTTCTAACATTCTCAAAGATGTACTCCTTTAGTGCAGTATAAACAACGTTAGTACTACGAAACCGAAAAAGCTCGTGGACTAAAAAAATATTTTTTACTCAGAAAGGAATCAGCAAGCAACTTAAACATAAAGAAGACATTGAGACTTGAGAGTCATATTAAACGTGTACATAATACTCATATAGGAACGAACATAATTAGAAACCAATCTTTCACTAAAATCTGTTTGACTTACCTATCAAGGGCCATATTTCTTGTTTGTCCAGAACCCATACTGAGGACAGTGACCCATCGATCAGCGACTTTACTTTCTCCTTGGTGACAGGTGATGTCAATGACATTCATCTTAGTGGCAGCATTCGAGCTGCTAAACAGCCTAGATATTTGGAACTTCCTCCATTTCTTTTCAGAAAAAGGATTTCTTACTCTGGCAGATGATGAATCCACACAAACAGAATAATCTTCTAAAGGTTGTAGGTTTCCTTCTTCCCATCTGGACAATGAGACCTAAAAATTGATAGCCATCATATGAATTTATGATCATCAAGAATCCAAGGTAAAATGAAACTACAATGATGAAATAAACAGCCATACATTCAACTTTGAGCATCAACAATGATGCCCCAGCAACACACCACTGAAACAAAAGATACTAAAAGCTACAGCAATCGAATGTAATTATTCTAGAGTCTAGAGATGCACTTTGTTTCCAAGTCGAAATGTAGTTGAAAGTTGAAACAGCACTGAAACATGGAAGCAGAAAGAAAGTGCTGCAATATGCAAGGTAAGTCATCATGTTTTATATGATAGCATCTAGCATTTACAGAAATGAAACAATATTCTGTTGTTACATGCAAGATAAGATATTCAGCAGACTAACTTCTAAGAGCATTGTGCTAAAACAGCCAAGTGAATCAGATTATTTTAGAGAAGCCCCTAATCTCTCAGTCATGGAGGCGACCTCTATACTATATCTTTAAGAACATTGTACCTTATAATCTAGCCACGTGGCACCTCCAGCCACTTGTCAGTGACCTCCTAAATAAGGGATGAGTACTCTCTTTTTCAAACTTTTATAAGGTCACATGAAATGGTTTTCATTTATAAGAATATGATCCTATATTTTAAGCATTTTGCAAGGCATCTATTTTATTAGGCCAGACCAGCGTCACATAATTCGCAATTCGTTTTGGAACGCGGAACGAATTCGGGAACGGGATTCGCTGCATAGTGGTTTGATTTTAGGGAGGACCCCCTTAATCCACGAATTGCGAATTGGCGAATTCCAAACTGGAACGTTCGAACAAATTCACACTTCGCATACACCCCCAGCGAATTACGTGACTCTGGGCCAGTCTCATAGTATTTTAATTGGTAAAGATTTGCAAATAGTCACATCAGAAACACCATTTTAGAATTTAAGAGATTCTATGCTAAAAAAATCATGTCTGAAAATGAATGTGGCAGAGCAACGTACATTTGAGTGGGTGTTTAGAAATACAATAAGAAATAGAATCTGCAAGATTCGCAACGATGTCTTATCGAAGATTAGATGAAGGAGAAGTGGATATGGGAGTATGAACATATACACACCACATTCAGGAGGCATCAATCAGGAGAACAAAGAGTTGGGATATAGAGATATTAGAATCGGGGTAGACCAAGGTTGCCTTGCATAGAAGGGGTAAAAGAAGGACATGGAAGATAGGTCTCCAAGATCATACTATATTGAGCATAAGGTCGAGTGGAGGAGAAGGATTCATGTAAAGCAACTCATCCTTCTAGGATTAACGCTCTGATGTGGTTTCCATAGATAATCTAAGCAATCTTAGGCTGCGTGGGACCAAGTATGATACTTAGCCACCGCTATGGACATATGACAGGTGTTGCTAATGCAGAGCACTTAGCACCTCAATCAGACCTTCATTGGTGTTTGCTTGTATTTGCACATACCCAAGTCCTTGAATCTTTCCTCAGATCTTGTTCCCAATAACCTAAACAAGTAGGACCAAAGACAAATTGATGCCCAAATGAACCTAAAAAACCATAACTTGTAGGTCATCTCATTACATAACGATAAAACTTAATGGAGATCGCTTTAAAGTAAGAAGATGTGCACTCAGGTACCATGTGTATAAAATGGTATGGTATGGTATGATATGGTATGACATTGTACAGAGTTAAAGACAGCAGGTAAAAAGTGAGAACCCAATACAGTCAGAGTGTCAGACCCAGGAGGTCTTGTTGACTTGGTGAAGCTCACAATCCCTCAGCACATGATGCAGTCCTCGATACAAGGGTCTATAGGAATTAATGGAGCTTCTAAGCTGCATCTAGAAATTAATGCTCAGAAGACTATTGATGGCAAGTATTTTCTTTCTGTAAGAAAATATATACCATATAAGTTCACATAAATGACTTTGCTACTTTATTGATCCGCTCTCTACTAATTAATATACAGTTCTCAAGGATTATAGTCCAGGACAACAGAAGACGAAATAAAAAAAAAAAAATATTACCTGCAAAACTGACTTCAAGGATAGAAGTACACGAGATCCATGCTCCACAAATTTGTCATATATCTGCTTTATTTTCTGAAACCCAGCATCAGGTTCCTCCTTCATGAAGTCAGATGAAAGTGGCATGCGGATAACGGTCATCTCAGATGAGAACATCATATCTTGGCCCACAAGCATAGGAGAAAATTGATCTTGAAATCGTACAGTCAAACTAGTACCTAAAATGACATAAGAAGAAGCTTCATTTCATCAACCATATGTCTGTATCTATGCAGCTGAAAAGACTAAGATCCTAAAACCTCAGGAATGATCCTAAAATTAATCAGCTGATAATGTACCTTGTAACTGAAAATCATGAACTGTCAGTTTAGGAAAACAAAAAGGACTACACCCAAACCAACTTTCTCACTCCACCTAACCGGATGATTGATACTTGCCAACATAAATGATTAAAAAACATAACAATCAAAGCATTCAGGACGGCCCAAGAATACAATGTCCAAACTGGAAGATTCAAATTCAGCAACAAATTACAATACAAACAATAATGAGAATTACCAGAGTAGTACAAGCAGTAGCAGCAGTAGTGTCGACCAAGCACTTTTAAACAAGATTGTATGTAGCTTGTGGATGCAATAGAAAAGACCTCAAGTCAAATAGACTACATAGTACATACTTACTCAGGAGAAAAGGAAAACATAAACTTCATTGGAATCAAGAGTCCGATACACACGGAAAGGTGTGTGATTATGGTTTTCCTCGACTAGGTTTACAGCTCATTCATCAAGGGACAACTTTTTTACCTCTTAGAGCCTGTACCATCACTTTCCATATTCTCTCTCCTCTCCTAATATTAGACCTAATCCTAAATTCTCTCTCCTCTCCTCTCCTCTCCTCCTGCTTACACATCACTTTCTGAATTCCACTAAGGACCAACACTTGTTTCAACCTTCTCCACCCCCCTCAATAGTGAGGTTGGTTCACCTTTTTCTGTCCTACTTTCACTATACCCCACCATATATTCTCCCTCATACCTCATTATTTTATATTTTCAAATTCATAATTAATGTTGTTATTTTCACAAACACCAATGGTGAAGTTGGTCTTACTTCTAGCACAAACCTCATCTCCCCTATAGTTGCCCTAACTTCCCACAATGGGTGAACTGCCTATGCCTTAGTCTTTAAACTCTAGACCAACTAAAAACCAGTTTAGCTCATTGTAACACCTCTCTCCAATTGAGGATAGCTGCTTTCGTAGAAGAAAAAGAAATTGGGTACCAAGTTCTGAAGATTATTCAACATTTCATTGGAGATTGAGATATCGCACGGGGAAATGCCAGATTTTTCAGAATTACTGTAGGTTTCAGGGATAAGAAGGATCACAAAATACTATACACTTGCAATATTCAAATCTAGTGTATAGTGGACGCGTAAAGTGAAACTTGACTGAACTTCACTGACTGATTGTTATGAGATCACATATGTACCCAAATATTTGACACCTATATAATTGTCTTCTTTACTTCTCATGGACCTTTGACTTTTTCTTAATAATGCAAGCCATTTAACAGCGTGAATATTATTTTTAAATTTCTCATCACAACAAAATATCTCCTTGTGACAATTAATTATCATACGGCATAAAAAGAGGTAGCAACAGCAGCACAAAGGGTAACAAATACTTACCAGTCAAAGAGAACACTTTTGCTCCAGGCGAGTGACTTGAGGAAGGAGCAAGCACCAGACCACGGGGATCAAATATGTAGTAGTATCCCCAGACATTACTGATAGGAGATCACAAACAGAAAAAGAGCTCAGCAAACCTAAACCATAATTAAGAGTATCGCCCGGAGTCTCCAAGGAGGAAGGAACTGCAGGCTAGTGACTTCCTCCCTACTTAAGCCAGCCCCTTCAAAGATGACAAGTAAAGCAGGCCCTTGAAATTCACCTGCACATCATTACAAGAGAAACTGAAATTTTGTTTTTGAAAAAGGTCTTGATGATAATATTTGCTACATGAGAGTTCAGTTATGTTTCAGAGGAGAGAAGGACTTTCTATTATAGACCTACAATGTTGCTTACCTAGATTATGTTGCAACAGAGATTGGCGAGGATGTTCCCTTTTGTCAAAGATTATGTGCATCTTCTTTGTGTTGCAGCTATCTGCCAACTCAAGGAGGTCAAACAATAGAAAATCCTCACTAGCATATAGCGTCAAGAGCTCGCTAATTCTAGCAAAGTCCATGCAAGCCAAATCTTTCGCCATCTCTTCATCAACCAAAGACATACACCTAAGTGACTGCACACCCAAAATTGACGCCAAATCATCACTTATTTTTTGGTGCACAAAGTTTTTTCCAATTGAAATGTTGTTTGCCATCCACGGTGCATCATTGAAAACAAGATCTTTTGAATACATCAGAACACCAGAAGCATCTGGAATTAGTAAATGAGCACTTGAAACCTCAGCTGGAGGCAAGTCTGAAAAACAGTCCGCAACAGCTTCAAGAACACAATGTACAAAACATAACTGATCATCTGATAGTGGAGATCCTTTTACATCAGTTTGTAACTTTTCCAGAACACGGAAATAGTCAGAAACCTCAAAACTAAGTTTCACACCCAAAGCTAAAAACAGATCTCTAAAGCTTGACAACTCAGATGGAACCACATACAAGTAAGGATGAAATTTGACAGGGGAGGCAAATGCAAGATCATTTGGGGCCACAAAGCCATCACCAATCCACACCCAAGAAACTCCTTCAAGAGCTGACTTCAGTAGCACAAAATCCTGAGTATTGATATACTCTTGCATCAATGTATAAACTGACATAATTCCCTTCTGCATCTCAGCATCAAAAGTAGGATCAACAGCACAATCTAACTTGAGCTGACAATATGATTTGCTCAGTTCAACCAGTTGAGTTGATAAAACTTGCACACCAGGACAATCCATCCAACCCAATTTACACCTTACATACATGGAGCAGCACTCAGCATCTAATACATACATAGTAGATGACACTATCCACATGTCTGACTTAAGTCTTGCCATGCTGGGGGCTGCCACAAGATCACTAGAATTTTTCCATGGAAGACCCTGCAGAGGTGGGTCAACATAGACTGGACACCATTTAATAGATTTAAGCTCTGACCAAAATTCTTCTTGTGGATTACCATCTACCAAGCTACCTATAAAAGCACCAACATCACAATCATCTTTACAAATTGAAGAGTCAAGACCTTCTCCAAACAACTCCGAAGACTCTTCTCCCTCCTCAGTTGAAAGCTTTGGACCTAGAGCATCCAAACAGGCAAGCAACCTCCTTCCATAAGGGATCGTTTCTGAGTCCCTTGAATCATTCAGAAGTGAAACTGTCCTTGCACAATCAAGTAACCCAGTATAACCTAAGCTTTGCTGTAATCCTAGGCTAGACAACATATCCAGTGTCTCAGGATCAGAAAATTCTTTAGCAGGAAAGAAAACTTCTTTGTGCAGTAGCAGGTGCAGCTCAGGAACCCGAGGATCATAAAGCCTGTCGATTTTTCCCATTTCCCCAGGAAGCAAATACTCAGAAATATTGTGAACAAAAATACCTATGTCTACAGCTTCTTTTACCAGATAAAAGAATATAATAAATTGAAAATGCAGGTAAAAGATGACAGAAGACATATCACCTCACAAAACAAAAAATTAAAGAAAATATGGTAATGCCAATTTTTGCATAGTAACAGAAAAGAAAACCACAAAGAGCCTTTGCATCAAGAATTTTCATGAACACCATACATTACAATAACCAATGTCTACCCGGAAAGAGAAATTAAAAATAACAGAAGTTTCCTGACCCAAATACAAAAACAGAAGCTAGATAAGCTTTCCTTTATTTATTCTCCCTATGCTTAGTGAACCCAGAACCATCACTTAATTATGGTTAAAAATTTAAAAATGGAGCAGGGAAGAGGCATATACTCCCTCCGTATCTTTAAGTTCCTTCGAGAGGGAATGTGGGAAGAAAACAAGATAAAGTGATAAACTCACTTTTGGCAATCTCTCTTTGACTTTCTAAGACTTCTCTTACTTTCTAGTACTTCTCTCTTACTTTTTGTTGTCCAAATAAGGTAATATTTCCAACAGAAACAACTTTCTGAGACATCCCATGGAGAAATTAGGAACAACATTTAGAAACAGAGGGAGTATCAATTTAATAACCAGACTACTCCATAAAAAAATGACTGTTCATATCCAAACTTGATGTAATCGCAACATAAAGTTATCAAAAGCTTTATAAAAATTTATAAACAAAAAGGACGAAGGTGGCTTATAAAAATTAATGTCATACCTGGATGGCTGTTGCCAAGAACCATTGCAGCCTAAAACAAATGGAGTGATTGAAAGTGCATCCTTAGTTGAAACATCTTCCTCAACCAACAGTTTTACTTCATGTAAAATAGTAGAAAGAGCTCCTTGTGATGAAAGAAAATCTGACATGCGATTCAGCACATAATGCTTATAGAACTCTGCCTTGGAAAGTTCTTGAACATCCAGATATTTGCTCAATATGATTCGTTCTCCCTCTGATTCAGCACGGACAAAGTCGTCATCCAAAAGATCCTCACGTAATCCACTTGGTTTAAGCCATTTGATACCTTTACTCAAGCTGACTAAATTTCGGCTTCTGCATGATTCAAACATAGGAATATGTTTGATAACCTCGATATTTATGCAATGCATTTCATTTTCAGAGAACCACTTGGACTGCAAAATAAAGTTTCTTAATTCATGCAACTCTCTTTCTGAGGAATCAGGAAAGAGCCCATCAACATTATCTACCGTACCAGCTACAGCCAGCAAGGCGTTAAGAATACCAGCTGCAGTCGGTGCCTGAACATAGTTCTTCAACTGTGGATGTTCGATAGGGAAGTCACGTCTAAGAAATAGACAACCTACTTTCAACAACAATGATGAAATATTTTCACTCCATCCTTCATCTTCAATAATATTTGAGTTCTTAGCAAGCTGCATGAGATGATCATTTCCAACTGGCAAGATAGGCCACTTAGAGAACACTGAGAGATCATCACAACTTGAACTTAGGTAACTCCAGAACAATCTCATCCAATCTACAGAGGGTTGCTGAACATGACCAGGGATCCACTTGACTTCTTTAGCATTTTGCCAATCCACAGGAAGTATCCGAAGGAGAAGCTTCTCAAGCAGATAACAAGTCAGAAAAGATACATTTGAATCCTCATTTTGTGCTATGTCACATAACTTCAAGTAAACTTCTTCTGGAATTGCCTTGTCAACCAATTGACTCGGAATTGGACCTTTGAGAAGATCATACTCATTTCCATGAGCAATGTAAATTCTTTCATCCACACCTCTTGGGTTAAATGTTGTAGACGAGCCATTTGCCAATGGTATCAAAGGTAAACCATACAAACACTTAGACTGAACCGGTTTTTCCAAGTCAAATAAGCAATACTGAAGTGTCAAATTCAATGCAATTCTCTCAGTAAATTTACACTTGCGTCGAATTAACAGCATCCTAAGCAGCTGAGGTGTTAAAAAATGTAATGAAGGCCGGACTTCCACAAATCGCTCAACAAGTGTCTTCGAAACAGTGACCAGGGGTAGGCCTACATCCGATAATGCATCAACAAGATGAGGCATCTTCTCAAAAGTAAAATCAGGAAATAAAGCTTGTTTCGCTGAGATCCACTGACCGCCTCTAGCTTTTGTGTGTAGAACACGAACATCAATATCCGCAATAAACATGTATAGCTTCCGCACTACAGATGACCAAGGTTCTCCTCCTAATCTTGTCGGCCAAAAGGAGAGGAACCAATCAGAAGAACCAACTTCCATAGCCAGCTTTTCAAGCAAGTAAGCATATGCTGGGGCGGTAACATGCTCAAGAAGGTAAATATTCCAGTCGGAACGTTTTCTTCCACCGCCTGACATGTCATTGCCAAACCAAATATCTCTCCTATTAGATGATAATTCAAAAAATGCATTGACATGCGCTGGAAGACCAGTGCTTATTGGCAAAGGTAAAAAGCAGAAGGCACGACCCTCAAAATTACTTCGACAATGAGCAGATAGTTCCCCATCTTGTGAAGTGCCAGGCAAAATGGCAAGAGATCCTTCAACCAGTGTGGAATCACAAGAGCCAGCATCAAACTTAGAAGACTGCAAGTAGGCAGCAACAGCTGCCCATGGAAGGCCCTTATGAGAGTTTAATTGGGTACCTGCAGACTTTTGGTCCTGTTCACTACCTAAACATTCACTCATCATCCATATATGTGACATAATATCAGATGAGGATTGTTCTCTGACCACAACCTTCTGTAATCTCCTGGGAAAATTTTCAACTCCATATCCTCTCAACTTATCAAGAAACTGTTTTTTATCCACCTTACACATCTGGGTTCCATTAAGGTAATCAAACATATAATCGAGGCCATGCAGGGGACGTTCTGGTTCAAGGACCGTATGCCTTTGCACTCTGTGCACCAGTTGCATCTCTGTATCAGATCCATCCTTCACATATAAAGATATGGATTTCACTCTGCGTAGAAAAAGAAGAGTCTCAGAAACAACCTTGGAAAATGAAGAGAATAGAGATATGACATCTTCAGGTGCATATCCTTCTTGTTTTATTTGGCTTCGAGGGGAAGTGCTGGCTGTTCTAAGAGGAAACCGGAAGAGTGTTCCAGGAAACTGATTTTGCAAGTCACAGCCAAAGTACAAAAATGGTGAGAATTGATCTGGAAATTGTTCCAGAATCCTTCTCCCTACAAACTTAATACGCAATCCAGGGTGAGAGGGGGAGATACCAGGCAAGTTACATGCATGTGGATCAAACATCACAATGTTTTCCCCAGATACAAATGAAGGAATATCGGTAAAATGGTATACACAGTTGAATCCTAGTCCGAACCTACCAATTGCAAAAGGCTTCTCCAGTTTGCTATCTTGACCAATACGTGAGATAGAATAAAGATCCTGTGGGCTGAAGATGGAGTCATTATAACAATATAAAGCAGGGCCCTGCCAGTCAGCCATCTCAGGTGAAAGCAAAGAAGAAGTTCCATAGTGAGTTTTATCCAGTAGAAAGATAACCTCGGAGGCTCCAGCATCCTCAGCATTCTGTACCAGCTCAAAAAGAATTCCAGGTCCATCAGCATACATCTCAAGTATATGTTTCAGCCTGGTGGTCAATGCTTCATGCTGACCAAAAGCTTCAGCTGCCCCAGATAGGCTCAAATTCATCGAATCAGCACTCTCAGCTAGCAATGATCTCCGTAGTGAGCAGACACCAAGCTTCTCTGCGACATCATTTGATATGTTCCCATGCACAAATCTCTGAACAGATTGTCTTGCACTCAACGAGACAGTAGATGCATGATTTGATGTGCCGTCGGTGTCTTCCGATCCGAGCAACCAGGGAGCATCATTATAAACTAAATCTGATGCAGGCAAGAGTCGACCTGAAGCATCAGGTAAGTAGATCATTACATGCTTTTCATTAAATGCAGCCTCAGCCAAATGCTGCACAACAAGAATAGCAGCCGTGAGCTCCTCCCCAGTCAAAGAATCATTCCCTTTCCGCTTAGCCATTCTACATAATATCTTGCCATAATCGCTAAAATTTAAAAATTCCCTAATGCCAAGCTCCAAAAATAGTTCCTTGAAGACAGCCAAATCAATAGGTATAACACGAATATACGGAGCCAAATGTAAAGGACCATTTAGGACGACCTCTTCTGCAGTTGCAAAACCATCCCCCACCCAAATCCAACGGCATCCTTCCAGAACAGCCTTAACAATGTCTATCTCATCCGAACCAATGATATCTGTTAGTCTGGCATATATCCTTGGCATGGCAAGGGCTAACTGCTGCCGGAAGGCTTGATCAGTCACAATCTCATTGTCTTTTCCAAGCTCAAGGATCTGCGCAGCAACCACACTTCCACCAGGAGCGGAAGACCATCCAAGCTGATAGGACAAGATTGTTGAAGCACATTCTCCATCTAGAATTCGCATACTAGCTGACACAAGCCACATGTCTGTTCTGGGTCTAACAAGCTTCGGAGGAGCAACTGCTGATGGCACACCAGGCCAGGGCATAGCTGGATGGGGAGCAGAAACAATAACTGGACACCAGCAAATCATTCGAAGATCGTTCCAAAATTTTTCTAGATCAGTTCTCATATTACGAGGCCTGAATGCAGTTGCAGCTCTTGAAAACACTCTATTCAGTGTCCCTTGATCATCATTTAGTCGAATAGCAGCCCACCTTTGGGCATTTGCCTCCAGATATGCCAGAAGAACCTTCCCTCTGAGATATGCCTTCTCTGGATCCTCTTGCTTTATTTGTTCCACGTATCGAGCACATTGTAATACGGTATCTGGAGATGCAGATGTTCTGAGGCCTAAACCCTGTAGAACATCCAAAATCTCTGATTCTTGGAAAGCACCGCATGGGAAAAGGTCAGTATCTTCAAGCAAAGCTAGTAACTCTTCATTTCTAGGGTCATATAGAGCACCTGGACACTTTATAGCACCTGTATGGGTCGGAACAAATTCTATATTCCTCATAGCTTCCCTAAAACTTGAATCCTCAATGCACAAATGTGACAAATCCTTTAACACAGAGAGCATGATGCTATCACGATCCTCAGCTGGCAAATCATTAATCCTACTGAAAACTTGCCTCCTATAGAAATGCGCCTTGCCCATACGCTGCAATCCATAGTATCTCTGTAGTACATTTTCTTCAATATCAGAGGAGCTAGAAATGAATTCACTTCCAAGAAAGCAATTTGAAACATCCTTTGGTGGCAGATATTTTTGAGAATCAACTAGATCAGAAAAGTGGAAGTTATCATCAGATTCTTCACCATATACTGCATAAATAGGGAGCTTCTTGCACTTCCATATATCAGAGTCCCCCATATACCCACTAATATACCACTTCGAATCAAGAAGAAAGTTACGAAGCTCATTTCTGTCTTCTGCTTCTAGCACACAAAGACATGTTAGCACGACACCACCACTTGAAGTGACAACATCAAAAATTGATTCCAGTACGGCTGGCCCAGTTGCATCACCAACGTAATATGACAGATCAGGATGCTCAACTCCATACTTAGTATCTAACATCTTGCATCCAACTTTGTCAAGAACACATTTCAATCTCTCAGAAAGTCTTTCGACATTAATCAATTTTGACTGCTTGGAGGATCTATATAGATGCCCCGAAATGGACGGTAAGATGGGCCACTCATGAAACAAAGACAAGTTTTCACATTTACATCTGAGATATTGCCAGAATATGACAAACCACGAAGGAGTTGGATGATTATTCTGAGCCCTTCCATGCTCCCAAAGAACCTTACTTTTAAATCTCCACTCTGGAGGCATGATTTTGTCCAATAACTGAACAAGGTATTCAGGTTTAAACACAACTAGATTTGCCCCTGAGCAATCTGCAACACTTAAAAGTCTTTTCATAATCTTGTTAGAGAGATTCCCATCAATCACTCTGTCAGGTACCTGTTGAAGTAGCTCGTGTTCCAACTCATTGCAAATGAACAAAGAGATGCCTTTAGAAGCTTCGGAAAAAGATCCAAATCCCCCATTTGCCAAGGGGAGCAAAGGCAAGTTGTTTGCACACCTTCCAACATCAGAATCTAAGAGGTCTTCAAGGCAATATTCTAACAAAAGCACTCTCTGAGCACTGCCGAGACTACTTACAGAATTGCAGTCACGGATGAAACATCTCACTGTATCAGGGGTGATCACATTCCATTGAAAATCTGTTGTGTACTTCAAAAGCATGTTCCTCAAGGAATTAGGCAAACGAACAATGTGCTTCCCCAGCTGCAGGAGGACATTAGCAAGCTCCTCTTTATCAGTATACTCCTCATCATGAAGAAAAGATTCAGTAGGTGACACCCATTTTCCCCCTCCGACATCTGTATACAAGACAGGAGACTGAACAATGCTTTTGTAGATATGATGAATCAGTATACTCCATGGCTCCTCAAAGTCACCAATAGGCCATAGGGAATAATATGAGCTTGTTGGACCTAGAATTCCTTGCACACCAAGAAGTAAAGTTCTAAAAACTGGCGCAACAACATCCTCCAAAAGAAGTCTGTTCCAAATAGATCTAATTTTTCCACTTCTATCCATATCCGCCCCATACCAAATTCCACGACGATTTGATGAAACTTCAAAGTATCCATTCACCTGCACTGTCAACCCAGTTCTTACAGGCAATGGAAGAAAGCAGAAAGCTCGACCATCCTTAAGACCATCACCCTATACCATGGAAAGAAAGGACTTTTAGTAAACGACATATATATCACAAGACCAACTCACAACATAGAACGATACAGATTGTTGGACCACAAGTATTCAAAAGATAATCTTCCTGGTAAATAAATTATACTTCCCCCGTTCTAAAATAAGTGTAATACTTATCATTCCCGGAAGTTTCAAAATAAATGCGACATTAGTTTATTTGGCATTGAGTTCTTTCTCTATCTCTCTTCATCACATGGGTCCCTTTTTAATTCCTCTCTCTCTCTCCTCTCCTTGGTTCTTGTGCCTCCCCCCATCTTATCACAACAGAGGTAGTATAAACTTGTATTGGACCTATTGAAGCATTGACATAAATGTTGTTCAAAGAAACAAGAAAAACACAATAAAAACACACTACAAGTTGTGTGATTCACATAACATAGAATGTTACATAATGTATACAAGCTAACAGATTTCTTAACTTGATTACTTAATTCATTTCTAGTGACAAAACAATGGCATTAAGTACTATATATTTGACTATTTATTTGAAAACTTTCTCATCATTCCTACGAAAATTAAACTTTGCATAGAGGTATGGCATAATTTTATGGGTTATTACTGACAATGTATGCTACCATGCCTACCAATCCTATTAATTTCAACAAGCATTGGCCAAAAATAACCCAAAACATGAGTGACACGTGGAATGCGATACAAACAAGAGAATTTGATTCCAACATTACCATCTATCGTCATACTTGTGCACAACAATATGAGAGGCAGTTTATGCGGAAAACCATGAATTTTTTTTAGAACTACCTAACAAATGGCACTTTTTGAATGACAACCTAATAAAATATTTTTCAAAAAAATCCACCTCATACAACCCAAAATTTTGAGTAGTACTACAATTTCATGGGATCCGTTAGCATTTGCCGTAAATGGGGTCCACCAAGCACCAACTGACTTGCATCTGGTTTTATCTTATACTTCCTCCAGTTCTTTTACTCGCAACATTTTGCTTCTTCGAAAATTTCACATTAATATCATCGTTTCTTTATCTCTCTTCTATCACATGGTTCCCACTTTGTATCTATCTCTATCTCTCTCTTCCTCACATGGCTTTCTTGATAATGTGTCGAGGGGTGATGTTGCAATAATAATGGAACGGAGGAAGTATATACCAACATCTCTCTAAAAATTCACCAATTGAAGATTGAAGGCATAAGATCCATGCTAAACTTACTTCTCTCTTGCATCAACAAGTATGATTTGCCAAATTAAAGCCTATAGGCGTAAAACCCCGCATTCGGGTGTTCAAAATTTTAAAGGTTAGGGTTGATTTTCACACTTAGAGTTTTACAAAATTGGAGGTTTACGTTTAGAGTCGTAATTGGGGGTCCTGTGTTCGAATTTTGGAATGTAGTGTGCAAATTAGGCTTACATGGTCCATGATTTCTCCATAATTTTGTTTAGAATTTTTTGTTGAAGGCATGTCCAATTCATCCTATAAACTTCTTTCACCTCCATGAACTTGTTTGTCTAATAAAGATCCTAATCTATCCATAACACCATTTCGTTTTTGCCAAAAAAAGATAAAAAAGTCTAACAAGGACAACAATGAAGGAGATGAGAGAATAAACCGAGGAAAGATGTAGTGGAATAAGTAGATCGAAGGTGAAAGGAATTAAGGAGGTAGTTGAGGAAAAGGAATAAAGGGGCTAACAAGTAATTTTGATTTGCAGTATATGGAGGAAAGTCAGTTGGTACGACCCATCTACGGAATATGTCAAATGGTAATGCTAGTAAAAAAAATGGTTTTGAAGTAGAAAAAGCACCACCTATTAGGTAGTTCTAAACAAAAAGACCCTAAAATTATTTTTAAAAAAATGGAAAAGGGATAAAATTTTCAGCGATGCTTTCCACCATCGTCCATCGCCACCAACATCAATAGAAGCAGTGGAAGAACATAGTCAAACAGACTCCACCATAGAGAGCACGAAGAGCAAGCCCGAGGTCACAACCAACCACGACGCAAAGATTCGGCAAAGAGAAGCTCTAGACTCTAGTGATCATAGTACTAGTGGCACACACTGCCGACAAAGGCAATTGAGAAGTAGATAGGTAAAAAGGGATGAGGGGAGAGAACACATAAGCTAATGAATGGGCTAAGGGTATTCACGACTAGGGCATGGTGAGTGTCTAGATTCTCATTTTAGAAAGATTCCTACTTGTTCCGGCCTTAGAAAGCTGGATACGTAGCATTGGACAGCATGTAAGTTTCTGATTGCCACCATTTTTACCACGTCACAGGTTCCAAAGCCCAAAGTGCTTCTTAACTCCACGAACCTATTTCCCGTGGATCTCAATGCGTTTCCCATTTTTAGAACACCAATACGAAACCAACCATCTGATCTGTGCTTCCCTAGATCGCAAAGAGAAGCTAAATACACCACATGCTCCAATAAAGTAACTAATGAAGAATACCGATCATCTAAATTCCTATCATTTCACTCTGCCCAAAGCCCCCACTTAATGAGCAAAAAAAAAAAGAATCTTATCACGATTCAATGCCCATTCGCCTCTAAACTTCATATATTCGTGAAAATGACCCCTACGAGTAAAAAGGAAACTCAATGTATCAATAACCAACCAAATAACCTCTTCCAAAGAAACAATGGTCCATGACAATGCAAAAAGAATTTCCATGACACCAGAGAGGAGATAAAAACTTTTGAGGTCTCAAAGCCTCCACATTATCACAAGTATGAAGCTTCCCCAACCTAGCAATGCAATTGCAAACCCACTTCGAAACCTTAGCCTTCCAGAAAAAAAAAAAGAGAAACATATTATCAAACATGTTATACCCTTACACTAGAGATTGTGGTTCTCACAAAGCTATAATTCTAATAACCCTTAGGGTACTCCTCAACTTATCACAATAAGTTTTAGTTGCAACAAAAAATAAGTTAAATTCAGCAAAAATAAGTTTAGCAAAAATACGTCAAGTTCAGCAAAAATTAAGTTCGACAATTCACAATAAATAAAGAAAATAAGTTAACTAAAATAAGTTATGTTTAGCGAAAATAAGCTAAGTTCAGCAAAGATAAGTTCAGTTGTGTCAAAAAAAAGATAAGTTAAGTTGTGTCAAAAAAAAGATAAGTTAAGTTCAGCAAAAATAAGTTTAGCAAAGATAAGTTAAGTTCAGAAAAATTAAGTTAAATTCTGCGAAAATAAGTTTGATTCAGGAAAAATAAGCTGAGGAGAACAGAGCCTTAATACTATAAGTATAAGATCATAAGATATGCATCTATCAAAAGCTATATTTCTAACTTAGTAAGTATAAGATCATAAGATATGCATCTATCAAAAGCTATATTTCTAATAACCCTAACACTAGAGAACTCCAACCACACTGTAGGGTACAATCAATTTAAGGCCCCAACAGTAACAAAATGTTTTAAAGGGAATATATTATAAGGTCACCGAACAGAAGCAATTGAAGGAACAGCTTCTATAAGCAATAGAAGTGTATGAAACCAATTACAAGGTGGAATTAGTAAGCAAAAAAATTGGCTATGTAGAGCCATCACAATTGCATGCAGAAACTTACATTTGTGGAATCATCAGAAATGCATGCAGCAACAGATGCCCAGGGCAGAAGATGAAGATCATACTCCCTGGAGGCCTTGGCTGCAAAGGAACCAATCCTACTGGATGCTGATGCCATGGCTTGGACTATGTAGAAGGTATGAGTCCTCTTCTGAATGGAGCTTCCACTGATAGCCTCAGTTACAAAATCTAAAATGAAAGAATCCATTTCAAAGATAGGAATGCTGGATAGCTTTGACAATCTCAAAAGTAACTGACGATGTGAAATTATGTCTTTATCTGCTGAGCTGACGGAACATGAATAGAGTTTCCTAGGCATCATCTCTCCAATATCCCATACGTACATTTCGATTGACAACACGCTTTTAAGGAATAGCAAAGAAAAAACCCTTCTTCATAAAGCTGAGAAAACATAGAGGATATATCATCTTCTGAGTATGTCTGCCTTGAAAGCTTACTTTCTGCAGCCTGATCTGCACTCCTTAGAGGGAAACGAAAAAGAGTTCCACTGAAAGGACTTCTCATATCGCAACCAAAGGCACAGTATGGAAATAGCTGATCATTATACCGCGATATAGCTGAAGAGCTGACATATTCTATTCGCTTTCCCGGATTTGCAGCAGAAACATTAGGAAGATACACTCCTTGAGGATCAAACAGCACCAAATGTTTACCACTTACAAAAGATGGTAGATCAGTCAAATGGTACACCGAGTTGAACCCAACCCTGACAGACAGCACATGAATACCAATCACTAATATATTCCAGCTTTATTCATAATCTCGGTTCTCGAAAGGACCAAATCAATTTCCAATTTGAGTCGCGTGTCGGAGTTAATGAAGTTTGGGCTAAGCAACCCATGCAGATATGAAGAAGGCAATTAGAAAGGAAATCCTGAATGATGGCTAGCCTATTCTTATAAAAAGAGTGAATTTTTTCTAAAAAAATTTCTTGTATTACTGAGAAAAAATAGACTTAATCCGTGCAATGAAGGCAGTACCCACATGTGTTAACTAATCATATCTCTCTTTCATTCCATCAAGACCAAATTAAGGTGCTTTAACAGTTTAACATCTCCAACTTAGTTATTTCTAACAAAATCAACCAACTTTAGCACGAACAACATACAAAAAGCCATAAAATCTTAACATCACTCACTTTTACTTATAAACTGTTCTGATGATGATGCATGGTGTACAATCCCATTGCAATAGGAAGCAAAATGATAACCTTAAAGAAGAAGGAACAGAGTTCCCGATTATGTCATCCAAGGATATCATTAAACAAAGAACTCCAACACATTTAGTCTCTACTACACCCTTAATTATGGGGTCTAAAAAGGTGACATCTAATCACCAAATCAGGGCAACCAAGCTTCCACAACACCAACTTAAGTTCTTAACCCAATAATCAATGTCTTCTGAGTTCTGACCCCAAAATAGCACCTAAAAGCTACGGGGTTTTTCTGTTTATCACTTTCAAAGAACATACATTGCCAATAAGACCTCAACTAAATTCCAACAACAAAAGAGTACCAACATATTAGTCATAGTTGTTACTACTAAATAGGAAACCTTCTTGATATTATTCTATGAATTATATATTCTACAACATCTTGCGATTATTGAGTTTCCTTAAGGACTCTCTTTGTACTGGTATATATTCAATGAAGAATACAAGTTTACAACTCCTAACCTAAGGAGATATACACCAGCTTACATGGTATCACAGCCAAGGTTAAACCCAACCCTAGCTTCCATATTTTTTCTTTAGCCGTGCCCCCCTCCTCTCTGCCACTTCTTCTGCCACTGCTCCACCATGGCAAAGGATGCTGAAAACCCTCTTCACCATCTACTCTTCATCCTGCCTTTGACAACATCGACTCTACCATTCCTAGACCTAAACCAAAAGCTACCAAATGATCAACTACGGAAGCGTCTTGACTGGATTGTCAAGCAGTGGGTTTATGGAACAATTTCTGGCCAAACTATCCTCGTACCTGACTCAACGGCTATGGAGTGTTTCGATCGTCTTAATGACATATTTCAGGGCAGTTTAAACACCCGCGCCGTACATCTAGAGAATCAGTTTGCCAATAAGTCTCTCAAGGATTTCCCTAATGTTATTGTGTATTGCCAACAGTTGAAGAACTTGTCTTATCAATTGGCTAACGTGGGCAGGAAGGTCTTATCAATATGTTTCACCGGTTGTTATAGTTGTGTGCAGGTTCAACTCGTGAGTATGGGATAGTTGCTACATGATGCAACAATCAGATCACCTTCCCTCCTTCAACAAAGCTAGATCATGCTTCAGGAAACTAGCCATGCTTAACAGTCCAATAACTCCTCTGCTGCAGGTCCCTTGTGGCTCCATCTATTCCTACCTCTCAGCAACCCACATCACTGCCTCCTCAGAACTACCACTATGGCCCTAATAACCGGTATTATGGTTCTAACAACCATAACCATTCTCGCAATGGAGGAAACAATCAAGGTCAAGGCAAGCACAGAAATTGGCGTGGGGGTCGTGGTGGACATACCGAGGCAAAGGGGGTGACTGTGGGAATTAACAGGAAGACTATAGGCCAAGCCCCTCCAACTGGCAGCATCCACAACAAATTTGGCTACACCTTGGGCTGTTCAACAAAACCATGGAATGATTCGGCTGTGCCACCTTCTCTTTACCCGTCAGCGCCCTACAGCAGAAACGCTCCAACCAAGCCTCTTGGGACTGGACCCTGCACACAACAGGCTTATGCTGCCTTCCCTCAACAACATTACAGCAGCATTTTGACACTGCTTGGTTTGAGCCTACGGACTCGGCCCAAGCTTTTCAGTCCATGAACTTCAACCAGCAAGATTGATGACGCTTGGTATATGGATATAAAGGCAACTCTCACCTTACAAGCAATGCAGGTATAATTACCACTCCTAGTAAATATTACATAAATTCATCTATTTTAGTTGCAAATGGCTCTTACATTCCAGTTGTTACAATAGGGTTTTCAACTCTACCAAACTCTCATCCGCTCCTTTACCTTAAGAATATTGTCTATGCTCCTCAAATCATTAAATATCTTGCAAATTCACAAAAAATAATATTGTCTATTGAGTTTGATCCATGTGGTTTGTTTTCTAAAAAATCTCCACACGAAGAGCCACTTTATGATTTGCAATAATTCCGCAGATCTCTATCCGATCAGTCCATCATCTTCAACATCTAGCTCGTCTTCAATTTCTCTTGAAGCTATTTCCTCAAGCACTTGGCATAATTGACTTAATCATTCATCCCTCAGTTTTTCAGTCTTATATCTAGTAATTTTATTCAATGCAATAAGAAGCCTCCTCTCTGTTTTGTTATTCCTGTCGGATAGGAGAACATGTTAGATTTCTGTTTTACCCCACTTCTAATGTAAAGTATGATCCATTTGATATTATTTTAGTGATTTTTGGAAATACTTTCGTCACTTTCATTGATTATTTATGAACTTACTTTAAGGGACCCATAAAGTCCTTCCAATGCGCTAGTGGCAGGGAATTCAATAATGGCCCTATAATGATTTTAGTGCTAAAAACAGGATAGAGTTTACATTAGGCCGGACGAATTATTAGAACTACTAACAATCGCATCCAAGCCCTTCTCCTTCATGTATCTATCCCACCTTCTTTTGGGGTGCATGCTCTTTGCATGTCATGCTCCCTTCACAGCATTATCCCCTCCAAGTTCCTCAGTAATTTATCTTCATACTATTTCACAAGGTACCATTGTACTCTCATATTCGAGTGGTCAGTTGCTTGTAACCTCTCATCCATCTCTGAAAACGCACTCTCCCCTAACTCCTGCGTATTTCTTATGCCTTGACTTAGCAACAAACAAACCCACTATATCTCCCTCCTTTGTCAAATCCGAAATTCTATTTGCTAAAGTCCATACTCCCTCCACCACTTCTTATAATTTTCTGGGGAGTACCGAGATTTTCACCACCTATTACTTACCATCTCTTACGCACGTCTACACTAGACGTGCTCAACCCCAGCCCTATTCTACCCACCCTTCTCCTAGTGTCATTCCCATGGGATGTCAGCCAACCCCCCCAGCTTAAAACGTCTTTTAACCTCAATACCATCCCCGCTACCACTCCTGTTCCCCATTCTCCTTCAACCAAAAAACACACGAACTAGATTGCATCCATGCAAGATTAAATCAATGCAATGTAATACATTCTAGTGGCACTTATCATCTAAAAATGTGACAAACAAATAAGCATGAGACATGGCAAATATCAACTAGACATAACAAAGAACATACTCTACTTAAACTACATTCTTGAGCAATTATTCATACACCTAAAATCCACCAATAATAAGAAAAAAAAAACAAGGAGATTAGTTAAAAACATACTTCCTCTGTTTTCTTTCAGTTGTACCATATTGACTTTTGACACTATTCACCTATTCCATTTTGACCTTGTTTAAAAACATAGTCACGTGCGATCTTATTAGATTCATCTAGTCATATAGTCTCATAGTATTAATTTAAATACTTTCTACTTATACATAATGTTCAAAGTTGTGCGTTGGCAAATGTAAAAAAACCGAGGAAGTAAAAACTCACCCAAAGCGGCCGGTTTTCCAAGCTTGGCTATGCTTTTTACTTCCACCAATCCTAGAGATACTAACAAAGTCCTCCTCCGTGAAAACAGCATCATTGTGAGCCAGTAAAGCGGGACCTTGCCACTGAGCTAGCGTATCGGACAGCAACGAATCGACGCCATGAGAGCGTCGATCCAAGCATAGGCTAACCTTGGTAGCGCCGGCATCATCGGCATTCTGGATGAGCTCCTTTAGCACTGTTGTTCCTTCAGGGTAGTTCAGCAGAACCTCTCGAATTCTGCGAGTGAGATCGACTTTCTGCCCGAAATCCTCCAGAAAAATGGAGTCGGAATCCATTGAAATTGTGTTGATTGCAGAAAAAGAAGAAGATGAGTTAAATCATTGGAATTTGGAAGAGAGATTTTGGTTTTGATGGAATGGGAATTGAAAGAATCGAAATTGAAGTGATTAGGGTTGAGGAAAAGGGGGAATTGTCGGAAATTAGGGTTTGAAAGTATGCCGGTTTTCATTTGCACCGACGTATGGCCGGAGACGCAGTCAACTCGTACATCTTCCCTCCGTCAATTACTTTTATCCATGTTGGCTTCAAAATATCGAAAATTAGAAGTATTGCCTGCGTAACTACCCATGTCACCTCAAAAAAAAATTCATATTTTCCGAACTTATCATAACTTAACTTATTGAAATTTATCTCTATTACACTACTTTAAACCGTTCTTTTTCTATTACAATAATTAAGTTTTCACGCTTACCAATGGTTAATTATTTTTTAGCAAAAATTATACAAATTTGATATTTTGAAAGTATATATCGAAACGAATCTAACAAGACCATAGCGTATAGTATATTTTTCCTTATGTAAAAATCACAATATATATTTAAAAGGTGGTGAGTAAATAGTGTAAAAGAACTCATTGTTGCAATAGAAAAATAACGTAAGAAATATATTGGAAGAGAGGAGGATTTGGTGTCCACATTCTTTTACCAATATACTCCAAACTAAAAAGAAAAATACAAATTCTACACTTCTATGAGTTTTAAAAATAATTAAAAAAATTAGATCTCTCACAAATTGCACGACGGTTGGCTTCCAGCCTTCCACTATACCAGTGAAATAAAATGAAAAAAATACGGATTTTTCACCATATACACCGCCGACAAATTCTTTTATTCACCATTATATACACTAGATGTTTTCAAAATTTACCATATACCCCTCAATTTCTTGATAATTCACCATATGTTATTAATGATTATCAACTTTTTTATCATTAACCCTTGATTCTAATACTAAACCTTAACTAATCCCTATTTCAATCAGTTACCATAACAGATTAACATTGAAACAACACCTGAGGCCAAAGAAGAAGGAAGAGTGATAAAAGTGGTCATTTGTGGTGTTTTAATAGTGGACAATTTAAAGTTAAGGACTCAAATAGAGGTTTTTTGTGGTTTGGTAACATAATTAGGGGTTAGTGACTAAAAAAGTTGATGGATTAGTCATTAAGAACTTATGGTGAATTTTGTAAAGTGCGATGATATATAGGGAATGAAAAAATTTATAGGGAATATATGGTGAAAAATCCGAAAAACAATACTACACTTGAAATCAAACTTGACGATATTTTTAGTGCTACAACTAGGGGTGAAAGTTCGGTGTACGGTTTGGACTTGAGCCTAATCCAATCCGATTCGAACAAAATCTGGATTTCAATTTTCCAATCCGAATCCAAACCAATTAGAGTTTGAATCCGATCCAATCCAATCTGATTTTTCAAACTCTAGTTTGGATCCGATCCGAAAATCCAATTTTTAAAAACTATATTTTTTTATGAAATAAATTAGGCGTGACAAGCCGACAATAACAGCCCAACAGATTTACCATTTACAAATTCATAATTCATTACAAACCCCATAGTCCATTAATAAACTAATAACAAAACCATAGGCCATAATTCATTACAACACAACGTAATAGAATACATGAGGTTAGTCCAACAACGCAAAATACGACAGGTTCAGCTCAACAACAAAGAATACAACCGCAACACTTAAGCACTATAAATCAGTTAAGGACTTAAGCTCAATCCTGAATACATAATACAAGGCATATTACTATTCGGTTATATTGGATTTTTGGGTCCAATTACCCTCAATCCAATCCGATCCGAAAATTCAAATTTTCAAAAATTCTCAATCCAAATCCAATCCGAATAGAGTTCGAATCCGATTCGAATTACTAATTCGGATTGGATTTCGGTATTTATTCGAATAACTTTCACCCCTAGCTACAACATCTTCCTCTTCCTCCCCTTATCTGCTACATTTTGTTTTTGATGGAGTATGATTGGGCAATTATGACTTATGAGTTAAGTGTTTGGTTTCTTCTCAATTTTAATAACAATCAATTAATAAGGAAACTAGTATTTTGGCCCGGGCGATGCCGCAGGTCAGTTATAATTATCAAATATATTATTACTCATAAATCTCATACTTGATTTTATTAGCTTTTCTTAATATTTTGTCTAGTGCAAAATTGAAAAACGAACGTTATGACATGATAAATTGTTTTAAAAAAACTTCTAAGAGATTGGGGATAAAAATAACAATTTCAATAGAATTAGGGTAAGAGAATGTTATTACTTAATAAAAGTGCTAAAACTCAAAAAGCTTGTCTAATATGTCTTTATGATTCCATATAATTATAAGACTTTATTATATTTTACTCCCTCCGTCCGATAATACTTTTTACACTTTCCTTTTTCATCTGTCCCATAATACTCTTTACACTTCTATTTTTGGATATGACTCACTATTATTTTAATCCTTCTACCTATTAAACATTGGCCCACACTCTCTCTCCTCCAAATAAAATAATACCACTCCTATTACATACCAACTTTAACCATGGCCCACACTTTGAAACATTAAGCATTGAAATTGTAGTGGATTAGTGGTGAAACACTCACAATTTATTTCAAAGGTCATGTGTTCGAATCCTAGTAACTACATATTGTTAATATTATTAAATGAGATTATAAAAACGTGTATTAGAAGTTTGAGCAGAGTGTCATGTGCCACCGTTCCATTGATAGGAAAGCCTTTTAATATATTTGTATAGATATATTCATCGCAACGAGAGGTGTGCTAATGTATTGCTTAGCTTAAGGAGTTGATGAATGATGGATCGTTTGTCGGGAATGGACAAAAACAAAAATGGGCTTATATATCAAAGGCCCATATGGAAACATGAAAGTTCGGTTCAATGCAGTTTTTTTTTGGTTTTCCTAGTTAAAAACCTAACCAAATCGAAAATCGTTTTTTTTTTCCAGCCCAATCTAAATCGATCTCAAAAAACCAAACCAAATTATTAATTCTGTTCGCTTCCGTTTGGATTTCGATTTTTAACCCAAATAACTTACACCCCTAAATATATAGTGCTAATGAAATGTATGTTTCTGTTATTGGTACAACATTTAACTATGCAAATTTCTCAATTTATAGGCAAAAAAGTTACTACATAAGAGTTTTTTTTTAAAGTGCCCTTGTTAAGTTGTTATGGTTAGTTATCTTTTCAACGTCTCTATAAATTTCTATCTTCAATGTTTTCAAAATGGGAGGCATTGGATGTACACAAACAATAAAAAGGTTATCATCCTTTAATTTGAAGTCAAAGTTCTCAATCTTTCAAAAAGGAGGCACTAGTGTGGATACAATCTAGTTGCGATATAAGTTTTTTTTTTTTGACAGGAGCTGCATCTAAATAACTAGAAAGCTTTGGCCACTTGTTGTCGAGGCACCTTATGAATAGTACAGTAGGATAAGGTAGAAGCTAAGGTAATGAGGTGTTGAGCAGTCCAACGAAGAAAGGCATTAGATAAACTTTTGGATGGCAGAAGTTGGATCATAAGTATAGAGTTAGAGAGGATCTGAACCGAGTAAAAACCTTAAGAAAGTAACCATTTGATGCAGTGAAGAGTAGCTAGGAGCTCAGCTTGTAGCGCATTTTTGGCAATAAAATGCACCCCTCCAACGTACTCCTGATTTAAGCTTGTGCTTGTCCCATGAAGCAACAACTTGAATACACACTGAAGCAATATCTCTACTTTGTTGGCCTAGATTCAGTAGGATAAAACCCGAATGTGATTTTGACAAGTTCTCCGGATTGGAGGATGAAGGAAACGGAGTTGTTGAGCAAAGAGAAGAGTAAATCTCTCATGTTGAGCAGAAGCAATAGCAATAGAAACTTGAATTTGGGTATGAGAGCAGTTGTCTCCCCGAAAAATGCTATTATTCCTAGCAATCCAGAGACCCCAAAGAGTGGCAATAAAGGAATAGATCTTATTGCTTCAAAAACCATCCTGACTGAAAAATAGTTGGATATAGGTATAAATTGTAACACCCCGGCTTTCGCACATCCTTATTAAATTAATTACCCCGGCTTTCGCAGTGGAAGGCCTTAGCTTAGCCGGCGCGTTACCGCCGTACTTTCCGCTAAGGGAAAATACAAGGCTACATTATTCACCTACGTACATGGACATTTAGTCCCTTTTTGAAAGAAATACTTTAATAATAAATTAATATTTTCTGAAAATTTCGGCAGAGTCTCCTTTGTAAATTGGACAACCCAAAATGGGAAAATGTTTGAAAAACCTGTTACAAATAAAATATACAAAATCCCAAAACTCAACGCTTTCGCGGAGTACCAGCTAAAAAGAATCAGGAGCACTAATGCTCAACCAGAACTAGAAATGAAACTAAATCAATTAATTATCTAACTATTACAAAATGGAACATCTTCGCCTCAAAGAAAACATAAAACATTCATAGCTGAGATCGTAGTACTTAACCGCTTCTATCTTGGAAGAGATGCTCCAGAACTTCAACCTGACACTATTGTAACACTGCCACCCACCAAGTGACAGGCCACAGTAGTGACAAAACAAAACATTGACATACACATCAGCACAACGCTGAGTACTAACCCATAAAACATTCTTAAAACATGCTTTGGTGTCTACGATTCTCACGTAATCAATACATGTTCACATCATTCATAACCATATCACAACAGCATAGCAATATTCACATAATCCATACGTTCACATGTAGATATATATATACAATGATTAATTACATAATTAATCTTAATTAATCCAATTTTTTTTTTAAGGAGAGGAAAGAGAACGCCAGTAAGCCGGGGTCAATCCCCTGTAACCACTTACTTCAACATTGTAGGCCGGGGTCAATCCCATGTAACCACCTACAGATAACATAATGGCCATAATAACAGAGTCCCTAGTGTGCACACCCCTTCTACTTGGATCACAACAAGATAGAAGGAAGACAAGTAACAGAAAATCAGCATAGTAACCAGAGAACCTGTAGGGGCCGCTGAACCACTCATACAGGGCAACCTGTTCATCATTTCCCTCCGATATTTCACTTTACGTGATTAACATATTTTAATTCACGTCATCACATAAATCACGTATACAATTACGTCATCATTGTTCAATCCAGTTTGAACATATTTCATCCATCATAATCTCAATCCATTCATAGTGGTTGCATTAACTCATTTCATAAATACAACCGTCACTTGAGTTCATTTATCACTTCATAATCATAATCATTTCATAGCATCGTATCATCATAATCATCATAAAACATTTCATTTCACGCAATCCATATGCGAAACATATCATTAATCATGTAACGTAATCATATGCATGTCTCATAACTTAAAGTACTTTTAAGAATAACAACTTTCTATTAACATTAGAACCAAGGAAGATAGATTGTCTCATATTAACTCATAGCATTTTAATTCTTTAATTATTCATTAGTAACAACTATTTCTCATCTAATTCAGTTAAATAAGAGTAATTCGATTTCTTTTAAATAAGAATCTCTCATGAATCTAATCAAAACTCATTGATTAAGGGACAACTTACTGAAACGACTTAGCTTAGTTATACTTTGTATTAACCTTTGGTACGTATATATCATTTGCATAGGTTATTAGTATTCGTGAATATCGTAATAATTTCAATGGACCATAACTCACGTTATTAATTCAAGAACTAATATACTTTAGTGACCATTAAGCCATAAATTTACCCAACTTCACAACTTATTTGGTTTAATCATCAGCATATGTAATCCAAAGGATGATACACAAACCCTCATTTTATTTTACATTTGCTCAAACTGAAGTTTACACTTGAACCCTTTCTAATTATCACTGAAGTTTAGTTAAGTCAGGAGCTTATGCATTTCAATACAATACTTAAATCCCAAAATTCAAACGACGGGGAGTAGAATACATCAAACAATCATTCGTATCATCAAGTAATGAATTAACTCAAATTTGAAATTAAACAATTATGAGCATTCAAACTATGCAATTGTAGAGACAAGAAAAAGTTGAGTTAGGAGAAGGGGGCGGTACCTCTCGCTCACTTGGAGCGAGGGAAGAATCAAGCATAAGGGGGGGAGGGCACCGAACTCCGCAAGGGCCAGAAACCATGGCGACGGCGGCAGAAGACTGGTGGCGACGTGAGCAGCGTCCGTCGAGCACCCAGGCTCTGGCCGGCAGCAATCAGCGAGAGAAGGGAGAACACGAGGCAGGGGACACCACAACACGTGGCCACGAACGAACAAAGCTTCCCACAGCAGCTCCGGCGAGCTGGGACGCCGACGAGAAGGGAGGAGGAGAGAGAGATTCGCGAGTAAGGGAGCTAGGACAAGACGACCAACAACAACGGCGAACAACAACTACATCACCACCACAACAACTCCGACGCGAGTCAACAACCACACCGCAAGCAACAACGGCGGCGGCAGCGCAAGAGGAGGGAGGACGAGAGAGAAAAAGGAGGAAGGAGGAGAGCTGGGTCGGTTGAACTCCGGTGAGCTCCGGGTTTCCGGTGAGAAGTCACACGAGCAGGGGGAAGGAGAGAGAAACGGGGTTCACAGGGAGAGAGGAGAAATGGGTTGTTGAACTTGTGAGATTTCAAAGCTCCATTACTGAGCATTTATAGAAAGAAATTTGGAGACATTAATGGAGATGGTAGATGATGGATGGTTGGTGGTTCACCATAGGGGAGCTTAGAGTAGGGAGTAAAGAGGGAGTAGAGGGAGGTGGTGGTTGGTTGGTTTGGAGAAGCTGATCATCAGTTTTCTTCATTCCTCCTTCTTTTTTTTTTTTTTTAATTTTTTTTTTTATTTATTTTCATAAATCATTATAAAATCATTTATCATAATAAATATCATTTTTGTAATAACTAAGGTAAATATACTTATTTTAGAAGATAATCTTCATCAGAATAGTTTCGAAAAATTTTAGGACGTAATTATACTAATAAACATAATTAGTAGCTAATAAAACGAGATTAAAATTCGGGGTATTACATAAATCCAATCTTTCCTAGAAATGGATTCATCTAAGTTTGAAATAATAGCTAAAGAGCTATTTTTCCATATAGTTTGAGAGATAGGACAGGTTCAAAAGAGGTGAATACTGAATATCATCTTCATCATCATTTTGGCAAAAAGGACAGGCAAAGGAGGAAACAATGCCTTTCCTAGCTAAATTAATTCTATGAGGCAAAATGTTATAACTAAGTTTCCAAAGAAACAACTTCCACTTATGTTGAATATGTAAGTGCCAAATAATTTTATAAATCGCCAGAGTAGGAGCAGGCAAAAGTAGATCTTTTTTAGCAATGGAACTAAGGAAAGCATAACCGCTCTTAGTAGTGAAAGAGCCTGAAGCATGATGATTCTAGACTAAAGTGTCATCCTTATCTGACTGGGGAAGCTCAATAGTGAGAATAGATTGAGCATCTTTAAAACAAACCATTTGTCTAATAAGAGGGATATTCCAATGAGGAGAAGGATTAGTGGTGATGAAATTACTTACCATAGTGGATTGAGCTTAACGAAGGGTGATAGAGGAGTTAACTGTAGGAATATTTTGATATAACCAATTATTGCCAAAAGCCCAAATGTTATTGCCATTTCCCACCTTCCAACTACACCCTTGAACAATCAATGTTTCTGCTCTTGCTAGCCCCTAGAAGCCCGGGAAGAAGTTCTCCTACTAATTTGACTATTACCAGACACCAATGGAGAAGGGAGAATTGAAGAATAAAACTTGCTTAGCAAAGAATGAGGATTACTGAAAATCAACCAAGCTTTTTCATGAGGAAAGCTTTATTCACAGTAGCAATTGCATGAATTCCCAGACCTCCTAAACCTTTAGGAAGGTGAATTATAGAGCTTTTAATCCAATGAATGCCCCTAGAAGAGCTACCCGCCCACCAAAACCTGGTTATCAAAGAATCAATGGCCAGAGCCTAGAGCAGTAGACATTGAATTTCATAGCATGAGATGATATGGGCCACTCTAGCTACTAAAATTGTATTGATGAAGACTAATTTTCTAGCTTGAGAAAGCTTAAGAGAAGACCACTAAGTAATCTTCGCAGAAATTTTATCCAAGAGGAACGAAAAGTGATGTTTTTTAGGTCCCTGAATGTCAATAGGAGCCCCAAGATGCGGTTCAAAGTAAGGAACCTCCAAATAATTAAAACAATCCCTAATAGCATTTTTCTCATTATGAAGGATATTAGGAGAAAATTTAACGGAAGACTTAGCACAATTTACCATTTGACCAGACATACTACTGAACCTTGATATAACATCTCGGATATTATAAGTTAATATTTATTTTTACGCCCCCATTTTAAATTTTCTGAATCCGCCATGGTAAATAGGGTTTTGTTTCCCAACACTAAATACTTGTAACACAAAACATACTGATGTTTATAGTAAGGATTCTGTATTATGGTAGGATAGTGAGTACCAAAGAAGCCATCATTATTAACATGAAGCCACATTTCCTTGTACTATCAAGCTTCTCATAAAAGATAAGGAAAAAAATTCAGAACAACGTACAGATAATTTATTTTAAACCTGGAGAAAAATAAAATAGTTGTCTAATCACAAATACAACTCCAAAGGTTATCCAAATTCACATGAAGATGATGTTGAAATGCGGAATTAATTTTGTTTAATATATGTTTTCAAGGCTTCCAGAGGATAGTTGTTTCAGCAATCATGGAGGTAACCACATATGGATCCATGTTTGATGCTGGCCTTCGGTCTTCAAAGTAACCTGTTCATGCAACAATGTACATACAAATTAGAATGATGCTATGATTTCCTTGGTAAAAAAAAACACTACCATTTTCATCCACATTTATTTGTCACATTGCTAGTTTAGGAGTATCACACTATTGACGTTCCAATTTTAACGTGTCTAGTTTACACCTATGTTACTCTGACAAGGATAAGTGTCTACTCGAACACGGGTGTCTAAGCATCCGACGGCTATTTTGTAGAAATAAGTCAAGTTTCTAGTTTAAAATGAAGTATACAAGTGAAGTATCTTGTTGAACACATTATGACACGACACCCGGTTTTTGAGGTAAATGAAGGTGTCGGAGTAACATAGGATTACACTAGACATTACTGTTGATTAAAGAGTACTGTGAAAAGATCTCAAACTAAGTTGGGTTAGATATATAGGTGGGAGGATTTGTAAGTATACAAGATGTTGGATTGAGAACTAGTTAACCGAAGTATGCTGTTAATATTTGATTTTCTGCTTAATGACTTAAGTTCATTTATAATCATTCGCAAACATCAAATAGAATATAGAAGACATCAACGACATTTACACACCTTTGCCATCTTTCTCTGTTTCACGGCCAACACGAACAGAGGCACCCCTATTTGCAACACCCTGAATTTTGAAGGCATTTTACATCAGGTTATCGGTTTAACGTACACTTGAAAACATAAAAATGTAATGAAGTTTACTCACCCACGAGAAAGTAGTGATATCGGCTGTCTCATGACGACCAGTGAGCCTCCTCTCATTGCCCTCCCCATAGGCAGCAATGTGCTCCTT
Organism: Beta corolliflora; assembly: GCA_947648045.1. NCBI lineage: Eukaryota > Viridiplantae > Streptophyta > Magnoliopsida > Caryophyllales > Amaranthaceae > Beta > Beta corolliflora. Next base: position 245,293 of record CANSZD010001723.1, on the reverse strand, counting down.
GTGACGGAGACCCAACTTGTCGATGGCAGCCTTTATAACATCGATCCCACCATCATTCCTCATCGACTTAGTGCTGAAAAGGTTTATACAAGAACAAAAATTCAAGCATTAGAACCATATTCTAACTCAAAAGTTTCTAAAAACTGCACTTTTCCTCACAAGTCAATGTAATTACCTGTAGTTGGTGTGAGCACCAGCACCATTCCAATCACCCTGTTTGTAATTAAGATAAGAGCAAAAATGAGAAAAAATATGTATAGTTTCTTGAAGTGCATAATAGAAAATTTACCACTATGTAAAAACATAGATACAAGAATGACGGACCTTCACTGGTTTGGGGTCAAAAGACACAACTACTCCGGCAATCTCGGCAATTCTCTGTTTATCAGAGCCAACAATGGATCAGATATACTCATATAGTGATAATGAGGGAATAAGTATAGCAAAAAAGGAAACTAAATAGAGACAAAGAAAGAAAAAGAAAAAAAAGGATACCTCAAGAATGTATCTAGCAACCCAGACTTGATCACCAGATGAAATTCCTACTGTAGGACCAACTTGGAATTCCCACTACATTTAAGAATAAAGCATGCTTGATTAATACAGTAAACTATAAGAGCATAATTAACACAATCAGCATGCGCAATAACTGAGCCACCTTTTTCGAATCAAAAAACATGACAAGTATAGTATGCTCATTATGTACTCCACTTAGCCTAGGCAGTAAGGGATGTTTATTAATTGTCCTGACTAGACTTGCAAGAGGTGCTCGCCCCAATAAGGTCTTTTCAGTGAGGTGCATTAGTTAGCCAGAAAAAGTTTTTCTTATCTACCATCGAAGCATAAGATGGAAAGCATCCAAAAGGAGAAGAAAATTTGATGTCTAAAGTCTTAGAAGCCAAATGAAAAGAGATTTTGTACCTGTCCTGGCATGACTTCACCATTGATTCCACTGATATTGACACCAGCGTAGATGCAAGCCTTATAGTGAGCATCTACAATGTCTCGCCCAAACGATTTATCAGCCCCTACACCACAATAGTATGGTCCCTGCATAGACCGAAAAAAACATTGATCAAAAACTTAGATCACTTGTAGAACAATAGATAACGACGTAAAAATGTGCAAGAAAAAATATACTTTTTCCGTTCTGAAATAAATGAAACGGTTCTCTCAAAAAGCTCACATAAGAGAAGCGTTTCATTTATTTAAGAATGGAGGAAGTAAAACGATTCTAACAAGTAACAATTTTATTTGGCTATATAGTACCTGAGGACCAGGGAAGCCACCAGTTGGCCATCCAAGAGGCCAGTTGATATCCTTCTGAAGAAGTGTGTATTCTTGTTCAATTCCATACCTAAAAAGTTTAGATAATTCTGTTAATAACAATATTTTTCCATAAAAAGTTCTAAGTAGTTAGTTTAGTGCGGGCTACTAAGTAAAAGTCGGGTTGAAAAAGTAAGCTTTAATTAAGACTTTATATTCATTTTTTATTTAGGAGATGAAATTTGGTATGGACGATTAAGTAGCTGATAATGATAGCATATGTATATATTAGAAAATATGGTTTCACTATATTTCCTAATATATACATATGCTATCAGATAATAGTATAATACTCCTTTCAAATAAAAATGCATAAAGTATTTTTTTTTTGAATAGAAAATGCATAAAGTATTTTAAGATAAACCAAAATATAAAAACTTGGTAATGTAATTGAAGATTAACTATGGTTAATACAGATCAAGGTGAAGGATAATAGAGCCTATTTCAAACCAGATTCACAAAACTACCTTTTTTTCAGAGAACAATTCCCTAAATAGTCTTAATTACATAAATAGCGTCAAGCAAAAGATAAGGTAGTGAGGGAAGTGACATTTAGAACTACAAGGAAAAGGACCTTTCATCTTGTACTCAAATAAATTAATTACTTATTTTAATATTATTAATTTGGATATCAAATTAATTAATTATTTATTTAAGCTAGTACTACGATAAGAATGCGCAATTATCAAGGGAAAAGCATAGGCCTCACAACACAAAAACAAAAATAAAAATGAAGAAATAGTAAACATCACATGTTAACTATATTAGGTTACCCTGTTCAATTTTGTTTGTTTTGGTTTTAAAAATTATTGTTGATAAGTGATAAAGCAAAAAGAGGACGATTTTTTTGACCTTTTTCAAGGATTGCGAACCCCATTTTAGAGATATGGTGTCACCAATTTCAAGACATGGTTGGTGGTCCACTTTTGGATCCCACTATGCCTTGCTTCTATAAACAGGTAAAAATATGCTTAGACTTCACGATACTCACCAGCAGTTTAGGGAATCGAATCATATAGATCACATGGAGTTTGCATAATTCTATGTCCTATGAACTAATAGAAAGTCTTAGTCTTAGGTAGATCAGGTTTACAATAATTTATTGTGAATCTAAGTTGATTATGGCCCTGTTCTTTTGGACTTATTTTCAGTTCAGTTATTCTCTGCATTTCAATTTCTCGCAGTTCAGTTCAGTCCAAAAGAACGGGACCTATATCATACAAAAACTAATATCACACAAAAACTCACTATATTAGAAAAAACCAATTATATCCGACTATAAAAAAAGGTGATTATATCATACAAAACTGCCTATATCAAATGAAAACTGACTATATTAAATAAAAACTAATTACATCATACGACACCAGCTGACAACCGGGTCCATTCAATTTTTATTTATGAACTAAATTAAGCCTTTACAATATCTAAAAGTAACTCCTCTTATTTTGTTGTTTTTGGTTAAAGCTTTCTCTTGTTGATTTGGAAAGTTTGTTTCTTCATTTAGGTAGGTGAAATGCTTGGGTCAATTACTTACAGGTGGACCCCAACTAAGTGAAAATTAGGTTCTCTTCCGCAATACTCTCTTTTGCATGATTTATACTTTATACAGTTAAAAAATTAGTAATTTTTTTTTTGATAGAAAAAAAAAAGAGTTAAAAAATTAGTCGCAACATAAGGAGAAGTAGATAAAGAAATATAAAAAAAATGATGAAAAGAGATAGAGAGAATGCATTATTAAATAGAATAACATTACAATTAATATAGACCGGAGAAAGTATAACCATGTGCGGATTCCGAAGAAGCTAAAAGACAAGTGCAGTACGGCACCCTTAATGTTTAGAAAAATAAAGCGACCATATACTTTTCTAGAACACACGAAGTTATTAAGGTTCAAGGAATTCTTCTTTGTATGTGCTCCTCAGTCCTCCCCATCATCGAAAAGTAAAATTAGAAAAGCCTCTCCACACGAGAAATATCATAGTAGTTCATGACTTTCACTTGCAACAAAGAGTTGAAAGATTCCATCTTTTTAAAAGTATAAGACTAAAAGTCCTATACTTTAGAATTTGGATGGTGTAAAATTAAAGGTTTTAATTTATACTAGAGTATTGATCAATTGGATCATCTAATGTGGTATTTGATAAATAAAGGATTGGAAGTGTAATTTCGACGGATACTCTAATATTGACAAATCTGCCTTCAATGTAAGAGGGTTGAAAATGTTGAGGTAAAATAACAAATTTCTCCAAAAATTGTCCAAATTTACTACCTCAAACATATACTAACCTTCGTTTCTAAATAAGTGTAATAATTTGACTTTCACGATTGCCAACACACAACTTTAACCATTAATATCTCTAATTATGTATTAGTAAAAGTTATAAAAAATTGATATTATGAAAATAATCATTGAAACAAATCCAACAATATTTTATATGATCATTTTTGTTTTTATATATTATTAAAAATAATACGGTCAAAAGTGAAGTGTGTGAATAGTCTGAAGTCAAAATGTTGAACTTAAAAAGAAACAGAGGAAGATACAACGAATAAATTGTGTCGATGTCTAACGACAATTTTACACAAGCAAATAACAATCAACTATCGACCTTGTACCAAACACTCATTTCTAAAATTAGCTGATAGTTATCATCTGCTTATCAGGACCTTTGACTTATTTCAAATAAACTAGTTAGATAAATGAAGAAATATTTCAATAATCTATAGTAAAAAGTTTCCAATAGGATGTAAATTCAATAAGTTGAATATAAACCTCTGTTTGATTCATTTGCCGACAACAGCTAACATATTTACGTTATTTTAATAATAATCCAAAAATAGAGTGGCCCGAGCTTATCACTTGAAAAGACATGTTCGGTCATTCGGTGTATGAGAGAGTTGAGGTGTTGTTTAGGAAAAGCACTCCTTACCAGTGTAGTTTCCCCTTGATGTCTTGGATGCAATAATGTTGTAAAAGATACCTCTTTTTGAGATTGGAATTATTTAAGCAATATAATCTCACACAATGATGTATTTTGTGTTTACTAACTTATTTGAAAATTAAGTAATAGTGCAATCAAAGTTAACTTTCTTGAATAGTAAATGGTGTAGAGCTTAAGCAAATTCTTTTATTTTTAAAATACTCCACTCATTCTTAAATAAACTATTTTTTATTCCTTTTCAAGTAGTTCACAAATAAACTTCTTTTATTCTCTTTTTATCTATCCAAGGTGAACTAAGCCCTCCATCCACTATCTACCAAAATACATTTTCTATTAAAATGCATGTCCAACCTATATGTACCAAGTTAGGAGAGTGAGGGATCGCCTAGTGGTTAGAGCTTTCCTTCCAATTCCAGAACGTCTTGGGATCGATTCTCACCCTAGACAAGTTGGAATCCCCTTTATTCCCCCCAACTTGTCAAGGTTTCTTCTTACCTTATATATATATATATAAAGATATACTAAGTTACCTTAGATCCTAGAAGTCTTGCATTCGAATCTTGACAAGTATGGTGTTTGAGAGCATAGATCCCCCTTATCTTGCTCCTACGACTCAACACCTGACTCGCAAATATTAGATCAAGAAACTATGCGAGTTGAGATCTGAAATAGAGTCCATTAAAAAAAAGGTTGTCCAACCAATATGTATACCCAATTACCCATAGTTACATGCCTCTTAAAATTATGAAAAGTTTGTTATGCTTACATCCATTCAATAAGACAATCACAACTTGACTTTGTTTAGGGAATATTATTTTAGAAAGCAATCTAACTCTTCAAACCAATCAATAATGATGCTTACATGAGCACTCAAGCAACAAAGCAGCATCGACCGTCATCGAATATGGAATTTCCCATCACAACCAACCATAGAAAAGTTTGGTCATAGATATAAAAATATCATAAGATGATGAACCTATGAAGTAAGACTTTGACTAGGTCAATTAATTAGAGCTCGTCTTTCGCCATTTAATATGTCATATGTGGTAGGAACCACGTCTAGTCCATTTTGATAAAGTTGAATTTATTATATTTAGTACTCACCTAAATTATTGAAATTCTTGTGTTTAAAACACACATTACAAACTTTGGACTACCATAAGTACAAAGGTAAAGATCCCAAGGTGTGTGGAGGATCTTCAAAAAATTTCGAATCAGCCTTGAATAATACTTTTGAATATCCCAGCTTATAAAAAGGACTTGTAAATTGTAATAGTTATGGTTTTCACTCTTATGGATAAGAAGCTAAATTGAGTAACACTCATAATGCGTAAACTTGTACTCCCTTGGCTACATTACTTTCTATTAGGCACACATAATATTCGAAACTCAAATTTAATATCATCGGGATAACTAAAATACAAATTTAATTTTTTAATCCTAAATATTTACTTTTTAACTGCCAAAATATATAATTTCTATTTCTGAAAATCGTACGTGCTTTATAAAGGGAACGAGCTAGTACTACTTTGAGAAATGTCCCTAATGCTAACTTAAGATAAACGTTATTGTAAGGTAGGTTTTTTTTTTTAGCTCAGGATGTTGAAAAGTTGGCAATCATAAAATATAAACACCATTTTTTTGTTTATGTCACAAAAATAAGTCATCACTTGGTACTTTTATCAACAAAATGAGAAGAGGAGAATAGTACCATGGCTCCTCGGCGACAACGTCCGGGTGGCTAAAGATTTTCTCAGCGTTGAACCTCTTGTTTGTTGGAATTGGCTCTCCAGCTGGGGTGTATGCATCACACATAACCTGAACATTATTTAGAAAAACTAACTTTTAGTAAAATCATTCATTCACTATCATCTTAATGCTAGGTGTGTCAAGTTTCAGTTAAAACATCCTTCAATAATCACCTTTCAAAAATATAACAGGTCATCCCAATACCCACCGATAAACTAATTGTCATGGTGAATTCGAGATCATATAAATTTATGCGCACAAAATACTCCGTTTGTTTCTTACTGGACTTCTCATTTGCTTTTTCCGAAGAATTTGACCATGAATTAAACCAATATATAACTAAACGAATTATAATCATTTGAGATCTTGTTAGATTTGTCTTAGTGTGCACGTATTTTACACTTTTGTTCTTCTTTTTGCTTTTTAAACACTTCAAAGCATATAACATTCTCATTTAATATGTCAAAGAGAAAATTACCAGGATATTGTCTCCTCTTCTGAATGGATCCTTGAAAATAGCCTGAGGGCTGTTACAAATATCAAACATTCATTAATTACGAGTGAAAATAGAAGCTAAAATTAATGCATTAATATAACATATTTTTAGACCAATAATAATTTCATAAATTGACAAAGACTTAACGTAAGGCAATAATTGGAGTAACGACATTAGTTCTCAAACCTACCACCAAAGGCAGAAAGCAAGTGTTGTACTATATTGTACTGCCTCAAAAATCAACTGCAGTAAACAAAGGCCTAAAGCAATTGTAAATAAACAAACTCAAAACCATTCACTACAATGGAATAATTGTGTAACACCTTTTTTCCATAAGGGTCTACTTCATGGATTAAGGTTCTCTTCCCATCTTTCATTTTTTCTCTCACAAGAAAGTAAAAAATCTCTATTTTCAACTATTTTCGTTAATTTAACCTAAGTTTTGATTGTTCAACTAGTTCTTGGATCTGTATAATGATCTTTGTTGTTGCACAATGGCTACAATCTTATGTGTCATGTCATGATCAAGAATGATACTCATTCCGTTTATTTTTAATCTACACACTTTTTTTTATCTGTTTTTTTAATCTACACATTGTTAGTTGTTGGTAACATGTCCCTTCTATTTTCTCATATTTTTCCACTCATGTCATTCACTTTTTAATATTTCAACTCACTTAATAGTTTGTCTCTTATACTTTTGTACTTCCTCCTTAGTTCTCTCCTAAATTGAAGTGGGTAAACTAAAAGAAACAGAGGCCGGAGGGACTTTACTTTACCTTTTCTTTAAGTATTGCATGCGGCGCAACACATCTAACCACCAATTTTTACATATATGGGTTAAAACTAGTGAAAAGTGAGAAAATATTGACTGGAATGCTAAACATCGTCCTCAAACTTCTTAAAATCGCCCCAGGGCTCATCAAACATTTCCAACTTTACCCTTTCTTTTTTTTCTTTTCTTTTCCCATACATTTCCAAGCCAGGTGTTTGGGCCATGGGTGGAACGTCCTCCCAACCTTAACTAAAAAAAAATTCGAAATTAAGGTGGTGGGGGGTAGCTGGTGGTGGAAAAAAAAAAGGGTAAAATAATAAATTTAAAATGAGCCCAGTGTTTAACAATCTCCAATATTGATGCAATCATGCAATTACACGAAAACAAAAATATTATAGAATATCACAATATTAGCAATGTCACCTTCTCTAGGAACCAAAATTGTCAATTACAGAAACAAAAACATATTATTGGACCATAATACAACGCCGCTTGCATTATATCATACGTCACATGTTGTGCGTTATTTTTGGCCAATCAAACACCCAAAAAATAACCTATTACCTTACTTGACTTTATATAAATTCATAGAATACTTATTAATTTTTCTTTAAAGTCCTAAGTACGATAGGTCCCCAAACACAGCTGGTGAAAATTATTGACAAATATAATAATAATAGTAATTAAAACCCACCGCACACATGACACAACTGATGACAGCAATTTAAAACTGATTCCCGAGTATATATATATATATATATATATATATATATATATATATATATTAGTGTATATTTAATGGAATCTTTTCCGCTGAAGTATCGGAATATTTTTTTTGAAATTATCTACACCATCTCCACTTCTAAAAGGATTCTTTTTAAACGTTGGACGCGTACTATCAACAAACTTTTCCAATTTAGATGATAGTTATCCATTTAAATTTCCCTAATTAAGATTATTTATTTCTATATCTTTTGCTTTTCAAGTTTAGGTGCCTATTCCCTTTTGATTCTCCATCAAGCCGCCTTTTAAATTACACTAACTTTTAAGCCCGGATTACGCCACGTGACATCGTTTCTTGTTTATGAACGCTAACATCTTCTAATATATTAGTATAGATTTAACGTATTTACCCCCACTTTTTCTTTAGAATGATTTAATAGGCCACGCCAATAAAAAATGTTTGATATAAAAATTATGACAATCTCTTTATCTATAGTTCCTTTATATTTGAAAAACTACATTTCATGTCAAACTACACTTTACGCATATATAATCATGTGCGATCTTATTAGATGAATATCAGTAGTTTTTACATTGTAAAGTATAAAGAATCACTAATGAGTAATGACATTGATATAGACAGGACTTTTTTAGACTTTATAGTCTAAATTAGTGGACTCCTACGCAGCTTTATATAGTGTAAATGGAATCATCAACATAGGATTTAATCCTTTTTTAATATAATTCTTGCTATTATAAACTAAAAATAATAATTTGTTTCTTATTTCTTTTCTTTAGTTATTATTGAATTGAAGTGTATATGACATATAACGGGACAAAATGGGTATTTTCCTCACTACTGAAGGTATTTTATGGAGAAAACTCCTAGTACCATAAAGAATGCAACAATCGAATATTATATACAGTATCTCATAAAGAATACCCAATTGTTACATTCTTTCTGTTACAGAGGAAGTATTTAACAACTACTCCCTCCGTTTCAAGATGTTCTTCTTACCTCGACCGCTTTTCTATTACTAAATAGGAAGAACAAAAAGAAACGGATGGAGTTCACTAAAAGCGAACAAGAAAAAGAAAAAGTCAAAAAACGAAGAAAACAAAAGAGGAATCGGGAAACATACTATAAGATGACTTCACTGTCTTCACCGGGAGCTTGATTAGTACTTGATCCATCATAATTCCATTTTGGTAATTTTGCAGGATCGCTTATTGGCCCTGTTAATGTCTGACATACACACACAATTTTCTTAATCAAATCAATAAACATAATTATCAAAAAAAAAACCCTTCATATACATTATAATACTCCAAGAAAAAATAAATGGGTATTTTGATATTTTTAAGATTCTACAGAAAAATAAGGGATTGTTTGGAAAACTTTTGACTTTTTTTAACTAAAAAACCATAATAAAACGTCACTATTATATAATACCCTTGCTTTGCTTCTCATATCCAACCCAGATCCTCCGATCCTGTAAAAAAAATTAACCGATACAATTAATTTCTCAACAATTTTTTTTGATTATTAGAGTGAAAATAAATAAATAAAAAAGGGAAAACAACATATACCATATATACTCAGCAATAATCTTGTCAGATGTTTCTGAGAGATTAAGGTTAATTAGATCGTTAAGAAGAGCCATGATTGATAATTTTTTTTGATAATAGGAAGAAGAAAAGAAGAAAAATTAAGAGAGAGAAAAGAGTGAAGAAAAAGGAGTTATGTGAGAGAAACTTTTAAAGAGTGGAAAATATTGGTGCAAAGGAGTTTGTATATATACTAATGTTAGTCCACGGAAAGAAGAATTGTAGGCTTAAATTATAAGGGATTGTTTGGTTGAATAAAAAAAATACATTTTGTTTCAAATCTAGCTACAACCTGATTGAATACGTAAGACAGCACGCTGTATAATTATAATTATGTTGTATAAAACTAATTTGTATAGTACTAGGAATTATATTTAAATTATGAAAGAGCATCTAATTAATATATGGCTTTTGGGTGCAATTTATGTGTACTCGATTGTTTTTTAGGTATTATAACAATTTGGAATTTTTTCCTTCAATAATGCTAAAATGGGTATTAATTCCTGAAATGTGCCCAAGTTCAAATTAATCCACGGCATCGCCCACGTAGGACGGCACGCCGTAATTTTGTTTTTTAACAAAACCGCTACTCCAAGTAGCGGTTAATACCAATAATGTAAAGTTGGCCGCTACTTCAAATAGCGGTTATATGATGTCCCTAAGAGCAGTTATAAGCGCATGCATATAAACAAATTGTTGAAGTAGCGGTTTATTATGAAACAATGAAAAAAAAAAAATGAAGGGGAAAGCCACGCGGCCAGATGCGTGCCACGCGGCCAGGCTGCGTGGCTTTCCCCTTCATTTTTTTTTTTGTTTCATTGTTTCATAATAAACCGCTACTTCAAGTAGCGGTTTTGCTTTAAGAAACCGCTATCCCGAGTAGCGGTTTTACCTCATATACCGTTTTCAAATAACTTCAAGTTAACCGCTACTTGAAGTAGCGGTTTACTTTGAAAAAAACAAAATTCTGGCATGCCGTCCTACGTGGACGGTATCCATGGAATTAATTTGAACTTGGGCACATTTGAGGAATTAATACCCATTTTAGCATTATTGAAGGAAAAAATTCTAACAATTTGACTTTATGTTTCTGATGCAAGTATGCGTACGATGATTAATATTCATAATTTTTTTAAGTAATATAATCAAAAACTTATATATTAAAAAATATATATCGAGACGAATATAACAAGATTTATATAGTTAAATTTTCGCTACGTATAAATCGTCAAGATATGGTCAAAGTGAACTATGTGAAATTAGTGGAATAGTTAAACTATTGCAACTAAAAAAGAACGAAGTAATATACATCTGGGTGTACTGTATCTACAAGCTAAGGTCGTTTTTTTGGCTCATTTGTAAAGTTTCAAATAAGCAAAAACAAAGATCAATAAGCAAAAATAAAATAGCATTAGGTACAGTGTAAACCAAGGTAAATGATATTGGTTTTGGCTTTTTATATGGTCAAACAACAAAAAAATATTTGGTAAATGGGCTTTTGAATAGCTAAAAAGCTAGATTTTTAGTTACAAGTAAAAAAATATAGTTTTTGTCTTGGCTTTTGCAATCATTTTGTATTAAACAGCTAACACCAACAACTGATTTTACTAAATACATTTAAGAACAACCATTAGTCAGATAGCGAAAATCAACAATTGGTAAAATCAACCAAGTACAATAAGCAATTGTCAAACACGATTTTTAAAGATATATATTTCTTGGCTTTTCAATACATTAATATGAGCAAAATATGACATGCTTAAGTGGTGGTCTCTATAAAAAGTTTCTAATTACGTAGATTTCAATTACTCCCTCCGTCCTCAATAGACTTCCCTTTTCTAATTTTGGCACTATTCATAAGGGAACAAAATCTTTCTCATTGAAATACAAAATGAACACAAAGCCAAGACGAAATCGATATGAGATTGTAATTCGCAATAGAGCATATGACAGTTTTAATTTTCACTTTCTTTTTCCTCATACCTCCCCCCTCCAAAAAAAATCCATTGTGTTTAAATCTTACCCATATAAAATCTTTTACAATTAAGATAGTTAGTTCCCATATTTTTCTAGTGATGAGTAATCAGTTGAATTTATCTTATACATTTAGTATATATAAATCGATCTTGTTTTATGGTATTTTTTAAACTATTTATTTTTACAGTGCAATTTACATATATATAATTTCTTTTTGACTAAGTTTTAATCTATGTACCATATGGGTTTGAAGGCTAAGTACTACCCCCATTTCTTTTTAATCTACACACTTTCCTTTTTGGTTTGTTTCTTTTTAATCTACACACTGTTGCTTTTTCTATTTTTGGTAACATGTCACATCTACTTTCTCCTCTTCTTCCACCCATATCATCCACTTTTTAATATTTTAACCCACTCTTTAGTTTCTCTCTCTCTCACTTTTCAGTTTCTCTCTCCACCTTTTTAGTTTATCTCTCATACTTTTGCACTTTTTCCTTGGTTCTCCCCCAAAGTGAAGTGTGTAGATTAATTTGAAACGGATGTAGTATAACATATTCCTAAATGTTATAAGTTGTAAAAGGGGATTTCAGGAACAAATTTGGGGAAAGGTAGGGGGTTTAAAAAGAGTGTAAAAAATGTTAATGATTGTACTTTTAACAGTTATAAATTTTGAACTTCTCGCTAGATTGTCACATGTATTTACCCAAGGTGTTTGTTTTATCTGGATAATTTAGCCAACAATCACGATACTATTCCCTTTCAATTGGAACTACCGTATGAATTACTTCCTCTCAAATTTATAATATATTATGGATTTGAATGGATGTAACTTACTTGACGAGGTGTAGAACTCCAAAGGGAATGTAAGGATTTCCATTTAAGCCTTCTCGAAGTAAGTGTTGCATATTTGTGTCTTTCTTTTCTTTTCCTCTTTCTGTTGTTGGCAAAAAATATAAAGTGGTGATAAGATAAGCAATTAGATAGTTTGGCTCACTGAAAAGTTTAGTTATTTGTAGATTTCATTTAGTTTAGTTTGGTAAGTCTTATAGGGATGGTACTCAAAACCTATAAATCTGGGATTGAATCGGGTTTATATCATTATACTTAGTCGTTCATTTACACGAACAAAAAAAGCTTTTTATTTCCTTATATAATTGTGAGAAATTGGAGAAAGAATTGGCAGAGGAGATATAACAAGAAAAGGGAAAAGCCCTCTTTTTTGGGGAAAAAAGGTTTAAAAAGAAATGTGCATATGTTTTTTCTTCTAAATTATATACAGTATCCTTGCATAATTTACTCTTCCATGTGGTATCATCGACAACTTTAGGCTGTATCTCTCAGTTTTTGAAATTTATGTGTTTTACCATCTTAAATATTTTAATAACTCCCAATGTTGGAATACCTTGATTATGTAATCTGGTGATTCGAACGACCCAACACGACGGTTCATCGTATATGGGGTTTACTGTTCCGTATTATGTTTCCGGACCTATATTATTGGCCTATTTCGTTTAGGTTAATTAGAAGGGTGCTATATAAACCTTCAAATTAATTTTTGCTTCTATATTATGTATTGTGTACTCACTCTCCTCAAACTAATAAATCAATTTCTCCCCTACATGTGGCGTAGCTAACACATTGTTAGTGAACCACGTTAAATACGTGTGTCAATTGTTCTTTATTTTTTGTTGTTTATTTGTTTTCTTTACAATACCCACCGCCCAAACCAATCACCAACCACCAACCACCTTCACACATTTTTCACCCCACTACTATCATCACCAAGTACCCACAAGCCTCCCTTTTAACATCTATTTAATCCATCAATCATTGTCATAAATTTTATGGAATTAGTAATGAATGCTCAATGGATTGCAAAGAAGGGGCCTAGTGGGTCTGATTGGTGAAGATAGTGGTGGCTACGAGCTAGCGGGTGGTTAATGTGGTGGGAGGTATTATAATTATTTGTGATGGTTTCACATAAAATTGTCAATAATTGAAGAGTATCACGAGAAATTTAAAAGTTTCCAATGATATCAAACGGTTTTTTCACCATATACCCTTGACAAATTAAAAAAATTCACTATATACCCCCAATGTTTCAGATATTCATCATATACCCATGAGTTTCCGAAAACGTTCACCATTTACCTTTTTCTAACGTACGTTAACTCGCTGTTTGCCTTATTTACAACTTTGCCACTATTAACTTAATTAACCCCTCCTTATACCCTAACCCCTAACCCTAATGCCCTATTTAACCTAACCCCCTAACCCTAATACCCACACCCTAATCACCACCACATGAACCCTAACAACCACAACCTCCTCCCTCCCTCCACCCCTTCGCCCCTAACTGCCGCTGCAGCCCCAATCTCGCCCCTAACTGCCGCAACCCACATCCCTCCCTCCACCCCATTCGCCCCTAACCGTCGCTGCATCCCCCACCCCTCCCTCCCTTTCACCCCTAACTGTTGTTGCAGCCTCCACCCCCTCCCTCCCCTTCTCCCCTAATGTAATCCCCCGTATTTTTATAAATTTTATAAGAATATTTTAATATATAGTTATTTATATTTTAATATATTTTAGCATTTAATGATTTTATATTTCAAAGGTTGACTATTTGAAAATCAAAGAAATTATTTTAATAATTTATCCAAGTCAAATACTACCTTCGTTTCATATTAATCTACACACTTACACTTTTCACGCATGCCGATGCACTACTTTGAGCCTTTATATCTCTAATTTTGTATTTGTAAAAAATATAAAAAGTCGATATTCTAAAACTACATATCGAGACGAATCAAACAAGACCCCACATGACTATATTTTCTCTTAACCATAATTAACAAATGATAGTCAAAGGGAAATTTGTGAATAGTATCAAAAGTGTAAGTGTGTAGATTAATATGAAACGGAGGTAGTACTTATTAAGGTGATGCTTTGAAATACTTGAAATGTTTTAAATATCTATTTGGATTTGAAAAAGGAGTTTAAGTGGGCTTGAGGAACCCAAATACTAATTCTAGTGATGTTAGGAGTTCAATCATCATTCCTTATTATCATCAAACTCTATTTGAAGCACCGCTTTTCTACAGCCCACAAGGGAAACACCCATATAAATACCTTGAACCCCAAATATTTTACCCACACATTATTTTCTCTCTCCTCACTCCTCAAAACCGCCGCCCCTCCTTGTTTTCTTCCTCTCGGTTTTCTTTCTTCTCTTCTAAGAAACACTTTCTTCGTCGCCAAGAAACGTCGCAACACCAATCACCACCGCCGCCGACTTGCTGTCGCCGCTGCCTTGGTGCTTCCGACGCCTTTTCCTCCTTGTTCTCTTCTTTGTGTTGGTTTAATTCTTTTCTTCCTCCTCAAGTTTTGATTAAAGATTATGTTTCTATGTTTTATTTTAGTACTAATTATGATTAGAGGCTTTAATTTACTGTTTTAATGATGAATCTATGATTATATAAATTATGTATTGAAAGAATAAAATTTCAGATTTGATTATTATATTTAGATTGAGTTTTAATTATCCAAAGCATGAATTTTTAGGGTGTTAAAGATTGGAAAATCATAGTAGCATGTTATAAACTATGAAATTGATTTAACTTATGAATTTAAGCATGTTTAAGTATGTTTAAAGGAGGTTTTAATAATTTATAAGTTGCTGGATTTTAGAAAGGTTGTTATTAATGGAGTTTTATGGATTTTATTGACTAGTATAGTAGTACTATGCTAGGTAATATAAGTAATTGAGGTTTTAATGATAAAAACAACTTTTAAATATTTTTAAAGGGGATTTAAAGTATTTTAAAGTTGCTGGAATTTATTTGGAGTATTGATTTTAAGTTCTATTGGTTGTTTTAGGCGGAGATTACTCTTTAGGCGATTTTTAAGGTGATTAAAGGTGGCCTACCAATTTGTCTACACAAGGTACGTACATACCTATGTGTTGTTTGATGTAGTATCATGATTTTAGGAAAGAAAA
The DNA here is from genome assembly GCA_947648045.1 of Beta corolliflora. Lineage (NCBI taxonomy): Eukaryota > Viridiplantae > Streptophyta > Magnoliopsida > Caryophyllales > Amaranthaceae > Beta > Beta corolliflora. Next base: position 229,697 of record CANSZD010001723.1, on the reverse strand, counting down.
GTTATGTAGTATCATGTATAGGAACTTTTGTGAGTTCATATATGATTTATATTATGATTGGATTTTTACATGTTTTATGCCTGTGTGCAAAACATGTTGATTTTAAGAATATTGTATGAGTTGAATATCATGTTTGTATGGAATATTGATGCAAGCATGTTGGTTGGAAATTTTATTTATTAATTCACATGGTGGAATTAATATATTTATTGAGTTGAATCATGTGTTCCCTTATATTATTATTTTCACTACTTTATGAGGATTGTGGGCCTTATTTGGTAAGTTGATAATTTATGCCTATGAAAGGTAAGTTCGTTGTTGGCTAGGTTCAACAAATAAGAAGGATTGAAATAAGAAGGAATTAATCTTGGGTTGTAAGTTGTATGATCACTTATTTAATTATAAGATAAAAAGGAGTTAAGTTGTGAATGTTTGATTATATGTTATCCGTATTGCTTGTGTGTCATAACAAATGATAATTGGTAAATCATGTAAAGTGTAACGTGGATAGTAATAAACTTTAGACTGGTGCACGTCTGAAGTTGGACAATCAGGAGTTGGGGTACATGGTGAGCGTGCCATGGCTTTTTCTGGGAATTGGATTAATCACCGTTCCTATTTATTTTAAAGGTTCCTCGATATCGTAGGTCATTTTGGAATACGGAGTCGCGCCCGTATTTCGTCTTCCTAGGTGAAGGCTGGTTTTTAGTTAGACAACTCGGTCCAATAACTATTCCATTAAAGTATTAAAATGATGGTTAAAGTGTAGTTCAGTAAAAGTTGTCTGTAAATTGTTAGATTGTTATGTTATTATTTATCCCTGCTTATCATTTATTAATATCATGTTAGGAATGTTTATGTATTATTATGTAGTACTCAGCTTTGCTGATTACGTGCTTTGTTTGTATGTGTTGATCATGGCTTTGCCTTATTGATCCTGTGATGACCCATTTTGGTGAGCGCTAGCTAGGGATCAATATTGCATAGTCCATCTAACAGGTTCGAAGATGGTGCATCATTGGGATCGGGATTTGGAGAGCTTGTGTAGTTATGCATTGTACTTTTGAATTATACAGTTTATAGTTGGTTTAATTTGGTTTAAGGTTGACTTTGGTTTTGTTGGAGTTGACTTTATGGTTGACTAAGTTTTATTTATAAAGTTTATTATTATTGTTTTCCGCTGTAAAATTCTGAATAAGCCGATACGTTATCACACGGGCGATAATACTTTGATAATTCTCTATTATTTATATTTAAAAGGTATTTTAGAAAAGAGAGAATTATTGGGGTGTTACACCTAATTTCCGCTGCTCCCACTCCTCCCTCCACCCCCCTTCGCCCCTAATCATTGCGGCGTCCCTCCCCCTCCCCTTCGATTTCCTACCGTAGCGTCCCCCTTCCCTTCGATTTTCTGCCGCAACATCCCCCTCCCCTTCGATTTCCTACCGCAACGTCCCTCATCTGCTAAGTGTTGTCTGCCTTCTGGTGGACGGTGGTATGGTGGTTGGCCATTGTAGAGAGGTATGCGCGGTTGAGAGTGAGGAAGTCTGAAGTGGGTGAAGTGACAGGGCGGCGAGGGTTGGGGGGAAGGGGAGGGGTGTGGGGGTTGCGGCCTACGGGGATGGGGGAGGGGTGGAGGGCTGCCGTGGAAATAGGGGTAGGGGAGGCAGGTGATGTGGGTGGGGGATAGGGGAGGTGGTGGTGGTTAGGGTTAGGGCATAGGGGTTAGGTTACTTAGGACATTAGGGTTAGGGGGTTATGGTGGAGGGAGGGGTTAATTAGGTTAATAATGGCAAAGTTGTAAAAAATGCAAACGGCGAGTTAACATCTGTTAGAAAAAGGTCATTTGTTGAACGTTTTCGGAAACTCAGGGGTACATGGTGAATATCTGAAACATTTGGGATATATAGTGAATTATTTAATTTGTCTGGGGTATATGGTGATAAGAAACTAGAAAATCGTGGTATAAGATTTGATCCTACGACTTCGTGTCTTATATATAATAAAGTTTTAGCCACTAAACCAAATAATGTTTGGTGTTATACTTTTAAACTAAAATATTAATACATGAAAATTATAATTACCCGGGACATAGCCCGGGCCTAAAAACCTAGTGTTTCTCTAAAAGGTGGTTTTATACAAAAAGTTCCATATAAAAGGAGGTTTTTGACAATTTTTTCTTATTAGGAATAAGTAGTTTTCTACTTTTCTTGAACGTGATTAATTTGAATAATAGACGTCAGAAAAGATCCCAATATCTGAAAAATATCACCATAAAATGATAGATACTAGAATCTTAGACAATCCCGTACGTTTTGATAAGAATTTGATATTGACTTTATACTTCTGTTTCCTATTTCATTTTCGGAAACCCAAGAATCTAATTATTGACCTTGCATCTGATTACTGTGATTGTGAGTCTTGTGACTATAACACTCCATTGATTATGGAAATCGAGCATTACCCACCGGAACCTTTGATTTTTTTTTTTTAAAGGTAAGGCCAACCTTTGTTTTTTAATTGATCAATACATTGGCTATGTTTCACAACACATCGAAAATAACTTGAAACTCGTAAATTAACTAGGCTGAAGATGTCGTAGATGAAACCAATAAGGTAACTTATTACATTAACTATTTGATAGTACTAGAGCCTAATCATTTAAGCACCTAAAAAATTTCAGCCTAATATGTTTCCCCAAATATAACCATTTTCGTTAATCCTTATGTAGTCATGTGTGGTAGATATTCCTCTTTGTGATACTTAGAGCAAACCAAATAGATGATCCCAAATTTGGGTCATCAATTGTTTTATTATTTCCTCATTCTTCCACCTCACTCATTATCTACTATTCATCTTACCATCAATCATTTATGTACCCCAATGGATGATCTAAAATTTGGGATCTTCATATTCGCTCCTAATATTAATGACTCCCCTGCGTGCTCCAGCAACGGACAAACGTCCTCCCCTTTCTCCTTTCTCTGTTCGCCATGCATGTGTGCTATGGTCCAACTATTCCCTCTCTCCTAGCGTTAGATGAAAACCCAACAATTGGTCCTTCACGGAATGGATGTCATCTCTCTCTCTCATCCCTTTTCTTCTCTCTTTTAATATTCTATTAACACTCTCTCACTTCAAAAACCACTAAGAGTCCACCCACTAGGCACACTCTCATGTACGTGAGTTTTGAAGTCTCTCATAACCCCTTTGTTTTATTCGTATTAATTAGATGTTATTTCATCAGACCCACAGACAACAAATATTACTCCCTTCGTCTATTTTTGTTCTTTCTATTTAAAATCGTTTGATGATAGGAAATTGTTAAAGTAGGAAGAACTTTTATTTGATTCAAAGGGAGTAGTAAGTTTTTTTGAATACTTGTCCTCAAAAATTTAAGTCAGCAAAGTACTTTATAGGTATTAAAGTGAGCCTATGATGTCTCAAAGAATATTGGAGTAAAATAAAACTACTAATAGGAGTATATATGACATCGATTAGGGGTTTTTTAATACAAAAAATTGAATTTGAGTACCTAAACTAATGTAATAACATCTTAAAGACTACTCAAATAACTTTTTAATTGAAATAAACCTAATTAATTTCTGACAAAAATAAAAGATGATAGACTATAATATATGTTAATATTATATTCCATAATGTGAGGAGCATCTGATTGTTCCAAGAAGTTCGTGTTTTTAATCTTCGTTTGTCGAGGCTAGAGTTATTGCTCGATTCTCTTGAGAGGAATATAAAAGTGCTCATATCATGGCCAAACTTTAACCAGCTTTATACATCATTATAATTTTTTATACAACAGTTATCGTTTGTTAAGCAACATTTATAATTTTAATTTGTATGCAATATTTGATTTTACTATACAACAAAACTGTTTTTGGAAAAAAAAACTTGTTTCATTTATTTACAAAAATGCCATCATTTGTTCATAAAAATGCCATGGAGAAACTTTATTCACCCCTCCCTCAACAGATTTAGGCATCTCTGTCAATGGTATCATATTATTTTTATTACAATAAAAAGGAAGGTTTCACAGTAGCAATTTTCATGCAAATGACAAATGGTTCTTACCTGTAGGCCAGAACTCCAACTAACATTCAACAGTGTTCAATTCTTAGGATTCCAGATAAACCAACTTCAAACTATAAGACCAAGACCCACATTTAGGCTTCTCCACCTTCAAACAAACTTCTTTTACCTTTCGTTCCCTTCCAACTTTGAATGATTGTTGTCAGTTGAACTTCCAGAATCAAACATAAAAGTCTTCCAATATCTGGACCATTGATGGGTTGTTTCAGAGTTCATTTTCAGCTTGACTTTTATTTTTAGAACTCTTATTTCTCCCCTTATTTGTTTCATTAGGAAGTTTGTCAAAATTATTGCTTCTATATCAAGTATGAACATCCCCTTTTTGTTTCTTCTTTGCCCTTCTAAGTCAGTATTCTCTTAGATTCCATTTTGTATACTTGTTCAAGTTCCAAACTGGAGCTGAAATTGTGACTAGTTTGCATTTTCCACAGCTGATTTAGCAGATTTTTTTTCTTCTTGTAACACCATCACTACAGCACCAAGCAAAAAAATGGATATAAAATAAGTTCCAATGTGTATTTGATCAGTACAATTGAAGATGTATTTCCTGCATTGAGCAACTGTCAATTGCAGTTTGCCTGAGTTTTTCAACATCTAAAAAATATAGATCAGTACTATAGAAGGATGTATTTTCAACATTGAACAAATGTTCCTAGCGTGTTGTTTGCCTATAAATGTGTATTATACTGTATAGCTTGTGCTAGGTGGTGGTTTGGAAGAAGTACGTTATACTTCCCCTGTTTTTTCTTTTTACTTGCAACGTTCCCATTAAAGAAAATTACATATTACTTGCAATATTGACATTTTGGACAATAAATTTTCTCTCTCTTGTCTCTCCTAACACATAGGGGTCCATTTTAATCTATATCCTATCCTAAATTCTTGTGCCATACATGATCCAGGGCCGTTCGCCCGTTCCTGAACATTATTGGGCCCGGGGCAAAAAAAAAAAAGGGCCCTAATGCATGAGAGATTTAAGGAAATATGCAATATAAGTATGTAACAATTCTAATAATAATTACACTGTTATAATCAAGTTAAACCCAACCACAATTATATAGGACATTCAAATTAGAACTTCGAATTTATATTAAAATAAAAGCTTAATATATCTAGAAGAAGTTAAGTCCAATTTCAAATACCAGCTATTGAGGTACCATTTTTTTCAAAAGAATGTTTCAATTTGGCCGAATCTTCCAGATTAGTGCTTGGCTAAATTCCATCATCAGGAGTAATTGTTACAAATTTTTCCTCTCAGTTTTAGCATCCACAATAAGTGACAAAAATATCATATAAGAATCTATACATAAAACTGTTATCAATCGGAAATTAAAAGCGTAATATTTTTATCACCTAACACCTAAAATTAAAAGCTTAATATATTTTATCACCTAACAACTAAACGAATATAAAAAATCAGGAATAAAAATATTATTATCAATAAGAAATTGAAATTATTAATCAATGAATAAAAGTAAGAGTCTCCTATCTCACATTATTAAACAATAAAAATTCAGAATAATAAATTAAGATTAGCACAATTAACACAAATTATTAAGATAACGAGAAGAAGTTCAGTTTTATAAACCTAGAAATATACTTCAAAATAATCCAAGTGCAATAAAATCTCCAATTGGCAATTATATATATATATATATATATTCAACACATGTTTCCTTAAAGGTTATTTGGTCCCCAATGTATTGCCTTATATAATAGAATCCGTATCAATGTCCGAATCAGCAACAACAGATTGTCCTGTGTATTAATAATTAAGTAAACAAATAACCTATTATGAAGCTATAACAAATAAATTTGAGAACCATGAACAAGAACAACCTACTAATATAAATTGTGAAATCAAATTTTTATAAAAAGAGGCAACTAATAATATAATTTTTTTTATTAGCAAGAGCCAACTACTAATATAGATTGTAAAATAAAATATTTACCTTCGAATACGCAAGTATAAGCTCAATGTCATCAAACCCGTAAACAAAAGGAGCTGAATCGGGGCTTAAGAATTGACCTCGACACATGAGATACATGTCGTCGGGGTCCACACGGACATCTGCCAAACAATAAATATAACTCAGAAAATGGAGTGTGCCGACCAACAACGTATGACACACCATAGTCAGCAAGATCACTGGATTACACTTGGACCCTTATCACTTCAATATTAGCAACCATCTCTTTCTTAAATTTTCTTTCAAATGAGACTCTCAACTATTCTTCACTTCACTATTCACTGTGACCCTTATCTGCTGCTTTATCGGACTTCAACTAGTGAATATCCCGGGCGATGCCCCAAGTTATTACTTTTCGTAAGTTTTTGTCTAGTGAGGAAAAATTAACATCATGACATGATAAGTAATTTGCATGATATGACTAAGAGTTTATGTCTATAACAATCTCTTGTTATTACCATTAAAGTGTTAGGGATCTAACTACTTGTAAAAGTCTTTTAATAAGACATAAATACAAGACCTTATTATATTTTATTTTGAAATAGTAAACAATGATGTAATGTTGGATTCATGGTTAAACTCTTACTTTTCATTTCAAAGTTCACGTGATCGATACTTTGTAACTACACAGTGTTATTTTTTAAATTGAGAGGTTTGACATGGAAATGAAGCACTTGCATTAGCACCTTAGAGGAGTTGCCATGAAGCACATAGACTTTATTAGTAAAGCTTTTAATATATTAGTGTAGATTTAATTATGTTAGGTGATGATATTTCATTATTTTGCACTACCATTATCTACACTTAATTTATGGGCACAATTTACATGTTGCCTTTACTTACCACTACCAGTGCCACAATTACTAATGTTTTACTTTATTTTGGTTTCCTTATGACCCAAATTTTTCGGCCCACTGCCACATACTCCAACAATGTTTGTTTGGTTTCGTTTATCTTCTTATCATCCGTATGTGGGACCACACTAATGAACCCTAAACCCTTTGTTTTCCTACTTATAATTCACCCCATCCGGCTTTACTCCATGTGGCCGGGCCCAATTTACAAAAACAAACAATACTACCCAATTTACTCCATGCTGCGGCTTTTCTCTATGTGGCTGGGCCCATTTTACAATTATAACAATACACCGAAATACGACTGCTTCACAACAAATATAGGGCCTCCAACCCAACATTACAATTCCAAAGTTCGAGTTACGAATGCTTTTAAAACTTCATACATCAATTAACAACAACACATACTTTCTACATCACTTAGAACTCAAGTTCGAACACATTACATTCTAAGCACCTATGGATCCAACATTCATTGAGCTCCCACCATCTTCGGCTGTCACTAAAAGACGTGTAAAGTATCCATCACCCATTTGAATGCCTCCTCTAAGTGTCGAGTATGAGGTTGATCCCACCTAAGAGGCTAAGAGTACGGTATTTTAATTTATACAAAATTAGAAAGGAAAATAACTCGGGACCAAAGATAAATATAGTGACCACCCATCAATTTTATTTACCTGTACGACTCCGCCTCACCCCCCTGCACTCAGGCCCGGTCCTGACAATTTATGGGCCCAGGACGAGATGAGACATAGGGGCCCTTTAATTCTAATAGTATCATTAGTAAATTTTGAATTTGGCATAATACATAATATTACGAATACAATAACATGACAATATAATATCTATTTTATTTTTTTGGTCAACTTTTGAAGAAACAATCAACCAAGTTAAAAAAAAAACTATGAAAATATAATGAATTCTATAAAGAGGATATAAAATGTGTTTTGTGATTGAAACTCAGAATTTATACGAATTCTTTGATAAACAATGGAAATGTAGGGAATTTTGTAAAGATGATATAAAAGGAGTAATATGTACATCTCATATGACTCAATTGGAGTCAGTAATTTAAAAATCAACTAACTTAGCTCGAAAAAAGGTCACGGATTCAAGACCTAATTTTGAAGTTCAAAAACTACCTAAAAATTCCGACCTAATAAGTTAGCCAATAGAAATAAAGAAAACAGCTATTTACTCATTTTTTTTCATGAAGCTATAAGATTATTAGAAAGGCGGGCCCAGCTTGTGATTTGAAATAAATTAAATGCTTGGGATAAATTAGTTACAGTACATGATTTTCCCAATATATGGGTAAAAGTAAAGTTGAAGTGAAACTTTTTTTTTTGATCAGCGGCTCCTGTAAGTTAACGTAGATGGATGAATCTTATAAAGAATCGCTTAAATCTGTCAAAAAATTACGTACTATTGTTGTACCAGCAAGGCAGCCACGTGATCCACCAAGTGGCGTCCTTAGTCCTCACTCTTTATTAATGCTAGTAGCCTAGTACGCCTATCCCCTAGGAGAGAGAAATGGTGTGCATGACAGCTAGACCATATTAAAAAAATTCGATTTTGGGCCCCTTTAGAGTCTGGGCCCTGGGCGGTTGCCCCTCTTGCCAGCCCCCAGGGTCGGGTCTGCCTGCACTTGGGGTACATGTCAAGCCGGAATTCCCGATCCCATGCTATTAACAACAACAACGACAACAATAACAAACAACATTCATCAACATTATAATCTATATATCACATATCTTACTAACTAAACATTATTCACTCTCAATATATTATTATGAACATATTATCAACTCTATAAAACTAAACATTATTATCTTTGTTAAGTATCATCAAACTATATACTAACAATACATGCTGTCCTTTTTTTAATCTATTCTTCTTTGTGCCCACGTTCAAACAGATCAACATTCACCTTCTTCTTCTCGTTCTCTATTGCGCCAAGTTGTAGCTCTAGGGGGTCCTCCTTTGACGCTTTCTTCTTTGTGGCCTTCTTCGACATTGTTTTTTTCTTTGTAGCTTCTTCCACTGCCCAATAAAGACGCACAAATCTCCATCGCCTCAAAATAACTTTACGCAAACTCAAATAACCTTGTGTGCTTATTCACATAACCGTAAAAAAAAACTATTTTTATCTCAACTTGTTGGATCGTTTTCATTCCAGCCCAAAACATATGTCAGAGATACGCAGGGACCCACATTGCCCTTTCACAGAACAAATCTAAACAACCATATAGAGTAAAAATTAACAACAAAGAATCCGAACTTTTAAAACTAATTTTCTGCAACATAGCTTAGTGAGTACTGCCTACTGCAGTTGCAACACCAAACTTCACTACTGCTAGACCAATTTCACTACTGCCTACTTCTAAACTCTTTTTTTTCCGTGTATAATTAATAACCTAAACAACAATTATAGTTATTATTTATTAATTGGTTGTACCAACACGACAAATTTAAACATTTGAGAACAGTGGCTCTTTATGTGACTCAAGCCTCCTTTGCCTCTTTATGTGACTTATTAAGTACATACTTCATTCCCCTCAAAAAAAAAAAAAAAAAAAAGTACATACTTCATACACTAACAATAAGAGTATAATACTAAATTTTTTATGACTAAATAACAATTACAGACTTACTTTTTTAGGGGTATTGTTTTTCATAATAATTTCATAACAGTGGCTCAGAACAAGGTAACAGTTTTTCCTAATCGCAAACATATTCAGATAAAAGTTCAACATTAACAAATACTAAATAAATTCATGCTCACATTCCAAACTTACAGAATCATCATTAAATATTTAAATTCAGGGACATTTCGCTCTTGATCTTCTCCATCAATATAAACTTCCACATCTGGCTTCATCTCTGTGAGAATAATGATACGGCTTACCTTGAGGGTGCCTGGTATATATATAATAAGTACAATAGTACAATGACGAGGATACCCTTAGTATCTTCTATTACACCCCTCAATCTGTGCAGGGGGAACCACATACAGATTGGACCTTAAGAACTCAAAACGTTGACTAGACAAACCTTTGGTAAATATATCAGCAATTTGTAACTCAGTAGGGACATAACGAACAACTAAGTCACCATGAGCAACACGCTCCCCGAACAAAATGATAATCAATCTTAATGTGCTTACTACGATCATGATGAAAAGGATTGACAGCAAGATAAGAAGCAGAGACATTATCACAAAACAACTTTACGGGAACACGGATGATGAGTCCCAACTCAGCTAATAAGGAACGAAGCGAAAGGGTTTCCTGAACCGTGTATGCAACAGCACGATACTCTGCCTCGGTGGAAGACTTGGAAACAGTGGGTTGCTTTTTCGAGCGCCAGGAGATAAGGTTACCACCTAGGAAGATGGCATAACCAATGGTGGAGCGACAACTATCCGGACAACCTACCCAATCAGCATCAGAATAGCCAATCATAATGGACATGGTCTTAGAGGGGACTGGGGAGAAGCCAGAGACCGTAGTCTGAAGTACCTTGCAAGTACCTGTAAATTTGCTTAACAACCAACAAGTGAGCAGTGCGGGGGGACATGCATAAATTGGGAAACTAAATGCACAACATACGTAATATCAGGTTTAGTCATAGTCAAGTACTGTAAAGCCCCAACCATACTGCGATACTCAGTAGGATCAGATAAGAGATCACCATTTGTAAGCGAGAGAGTAGTCCGACTAGGTAGAGGTGTGCGAACTGGTTTAACAGTGTGCAGGTGAAATTTGAGAAGAAATCATGAACATACTTCTTCTGACACAGACATAAACCTTTGGACGAGCGGATAGCTTGAACACCTAAGAAATAATGAAGATCACCCAAATTTTTCATAGCAAACTCCGCAGACCAAAGAGAAATGAATTTGGTGATCAAAGGAGCGGAGTTGCCAGTGACAATAATATCATCAACATATAGAAGAAGATAAATAATATATTTGCCACGACGAAAGATAAACATAGAAGTATCAGATTGAGAACAAAAGAAGCTCTGTTGAAGCAAGAAACTGCTGAAGCGAAGATACCAAGCTCGAGGAGCTTGTTTTAAACCATAAATAGCTTTCCAAAGGCGACAAATGTGATTTGGAAAATCAGGATGAATAAAACCTGCAGGTTGTTTCATATATACCTCCTCAATGAGATCACCATGTAAGAAGGCATTTTTCACATCTAATTGGCGAATGACCCACTGATAGGAAATAACTAAAGATAAAACCAACCGAACAGTAGTTGATTGAACAACAAGGCTAAAAGTCTCAGAATAATCAATACCTTCCTGCTGACCAAACCCACGAGCAACCAGACGAGCCTTAGGCCTAATCACATGACCCTCTTCATCAGTTTTTATCGTATAAATCCATTTTGTACTGACCAAGTTTTGGGACGCATCAAACGGTACCAAATCCCATGTTTTGTTGACCAACATTATTGCATTAATCTCTTCCGCCATGGCTTGACGCCATTTTGGAATTTTATTTGCTTTATAGAAACAAGTCGGAGCTTGTTCTTTGTCAAGAGTGTTCAAACTTAAAATGGATTTTGGTTTAAAAATACCATCTTTAGCACGAGTTTTCATGTCATGAATATTTTGCGAAGACGGAACAACAAAGTCACCGTGCGGAGGAGATGCATTCAAACAGTCGGTAGTGATGGACACTAGACAATAGGAAGGGGGGAGAGACTCGAGAAAACCAAGCGTAGGCATTGGGTGAGGCGGGGACCCAACTTGAGTGGGATGGCGCTAGGCAAATCGGCCAAGCACAAGGGGGGGGAAGGGGGCGACCCATTGGGAGCCGGCAACCCAAAGATGTGGACCCGAAGAACGCTAGGCGAGGGAGAGGGAGGCCCATTGGGAGCCGGAGGCCCGGCGAGGGAACCACGAGGGGAGGGGGAAGGCCCAATCTTGGCCGGGATCCCGTGTGCGAGGAAGACACGCAAGGGGAGGGGGGAAACTGCCGTGTGTGCGTGGGGACGGGATGGATGCCACGGGGGGAGGGCGGCAAGCTCGCTGCTAGGCGACCCAACCGAGAGAACTCCACGGTTGGGCGTGGCGAGGGGGCAAGCCACGAGCGGCCGTGGATGTTACTGCCGAGGGAGGGGGGACCGGAGGGGGGCTTGACTCATTGGGAGTGTGAGGATTGGTCGACGAAGCTAACGACCTAGGTAAGTGGAGAAGAGAGGGGTCCACACTAGATGTGGTTGACAACGAGGCACGAGACGATACAAGATGACGATAGGGAATACCGACTCATGGAACTTGACATTCTGACTAACATAAACCCGACCCGACTTTGGTTCATAACAACGATACCCTTTATAGCTCGGAGCATAACCAAGAAAAACACATTGCACAGACCGAGGAGTCAACTTGTTTGATGGTTTCGCAGAAAAATTCGGAAAACACTCACAACCAAAAACACGTAAAAACGAGTAATCAGGAGGCTCCGAAAACAGTTTTTCGAAAGGAGACAAACCATGCAAGACCGGAGTTGGCAAACGATTTATGATGAAGTGGCAGTGTACGCAACATCGACCCATAATTGACCAGGAAGCGATGATTCAATGAGCATCGTGCTGGCAAGCTCAATTACATGTCGATGCTTGCGTTCAGCAACACCATTTTGTTGTTGAGTTTCCAGACAAGATTTTCGAAAAGCAATACCACATTTACGAAAATGATCAAGTAAAGGTTGATTATTGAATTTCCGACCCCCATCACTTTGGAAATATTTTTTTTTGCAGTCAAATAAATTCTCAACTAAAGCTTGGAAATCTAAAAAACGAGCATGCACTTCAGATTTGCGTTTTAAAGAATATAGCCATGTATAGCGAGATAAATCATCAACAAAACAAACATAATATTTGAAACCAAGATTGGATAGAATATTTGATTGCCATAAGTCAGAATGAACTAATTGCAATGGTTTATCAAAAGAGTGTATTACATCCTGGAAAGGTAAGTGATGAGACTTGCCTTAGCAACACGAAACACAATCAAACAAATGACTAGTGGCACAAACAATGGCCTTATTTTGCTTAAGGACACCTAAAACTTTATCACCACAATGACCAAGACGACGATGCCAAGTAGGATCAAATGCAGAAAGAGACAGAAGAGCAATGGGCCTCCTAGGATGGTGAATGAGGGTGATGAGATAGACATTGCCTTGACTAGAAGCTTTGAGAAGCACCTCCCCTGACCGATTATCCTTAACAAAAGCATGAGAACCATTAAAACTCACAGTACAATTGTTATCTTTAGCCAACTTTTGAACTAACATTAAATTAAATTTAATATTAGGACAATGATAGACTGAGTTGAGAACTAGAGGACGACTGTTAGAGTTTAATGTGACCGTGCCAACATGTTTAACTGGGATTTGAGTACCATTTGCTACTTTAACAGAAATCAGACCAGTATAAGTAAATTTATTAGATAAGATACCTGGATCGTTGGTCATGTGAGAAGATGTTCTGGAATCAGGAAACCAAGTGGTTTCATTGTGCTCACCAGTGGGAAGGCCAACAAGAGCAGCATTGGATGTTTGAGCATAACGAGAAGGATAAGAAATAGCCGAATGACTTGGATGAAAACAAATCTGATAGACTATATTGGTAGACTGAGAACCAAACACACCCTCAACAGTGGAACTCCCTGCAGATAAATGATTAGTATCGCAAGAAGTAAGGGCTACTACAACACTTTTAGATGACAAAACAGAATTACATATAACTGTACCTCCTGAATTTTGTGTTTAGGTTTGTGTTTGGGATTGCTTTGCACCCCCGCCACGACCTTTTCTACGACCACAACGATTACGGCCCCGACCTTTTCCACCTCCACGACCACCCTGTTGATTGCTACGAGAACCATTGGTCGAAGAGCAAGAGTCAGTCGGAGTAGACACACTGGGAGCATGAGAAGCAAATCCTTGTTCCCGAGCATGGCGACATCTCTATGATCTGTTCTTGAATAAACAATTTTTCCCGAACATCATCAAAACTAAGATTGCCAGAAAAATGTGTAGTACTCGTAGTGAGGGAGTCATAATCCTTCCCAAGACCCATGACAGTATGTTGAATTAAATCACACGAAGACACATGAGCACCAATCGCAGGAAGATAATCAGCAATAAGTTTAATGTCACGCAAATAAGCATCCATGGATAGACTTTCAGTCTTAGATACATGTTGCAACATACTTTTCAATTCCATAGAACGAGCCAAACTAGCATTCATAAACCGGGATTGGAGTCTAGTCTATATGAGCATAGAAAACTTAACATCATGCACCTCAACAAGCATTTCTTCGGAAAAAGTAGCAAATAACCATGAGCGAATAGTTTGATCAATAAGTAACCAATGATAGTATTCGGGATTCATGGATTCACGATGTTGATGATCAAGCACATAAATCTCAGGCATAGGAATAGAACCATCAATCATGCCTAATAATCCATGGGATACTAAAAAGGACTCGAATTGAGTATGCCAAGGCAAATAATTTTCAACAGTCCGAAGAACAGTAGTAACAATATTTTTAACATTAGAAGTAGATGTTACTAGGGTGGAGGATAATGATGCAAGATTAGGTTGTAGAGTAAAGAAACCTGGCAGACCACTATAACCAGTGGGCGTGTGATGTTGCGGCAGCAGGCCCGGGTGGCCAGCAAATGTGGAGCCACCGAAGGAGGGCTGCTGAGGCGAGGAGAAGTGCGACCCGCGAGACACAAGGGGACCCAAGGAAGCAGCCTCGAGCGGAGACACAACAACCTCGAAGAGACGCCGTGGCGTGGGGTGCGATGGTCTCCAAGCAAGCCCGAGGGATGTGCTGAGGCTCGAAGCGCCAAGGGTTGTGTGTGGAGCGCCGAAGCCTGGCGCGCCAGCAGTGATGCTCAACTGTGAGCCAGAGGAGATGGAGAGTGGCGCAACAGCTCCAGAAAAAGCCGACCTAGATGCAGCGGTAGTGGACACTGGTGGTGGGATCACGGCAGACGAGGAAGTAGAGGCGGAGAGGCCGGCCATAGATGCGAATCCAAGGGGTGATCACACGAAAAATTTGAGAAAGTGGAAGCGAGAGCACAAGGAACGAATAATAGGATTCAAAAACCTTGAGCTCTTGATACCATGTGAGAATAATGATACGGCTTACCCTAATGAGGGTGCCTGGGCTCATATATATATATATATATATATATATATATATATATTATAAGTAAAATAGTACAATGACGAGGATACCCTTAGTATCCTCTATTAATCTCCATTGACATGGAGGTCTGACGAACTCATACTTAACTTCTTCTACTACTTCACTGAATTACTTGTCCAAACACCAATTTTAATAATTTTTCCCTAATTTTTAATTTATCGCCTATAGATTAGCTGCCCTAAATTAAGCTCTCCCCTCTCTCATCAAGAACCTTCCCTTTTTTCTTTGCAAGCTTCCAACGGGAAGATAAGGGATTGCAGTTTTCTTTTAGTTTTCTTTTTAGTCCAAAATTACCATCTTGCACTTGCTTTTCAGCGAAATAACAAAAATACCCATGATAGGGGCAACAGTCGCCCCATATCGGCTATGGTCAAATACTTTCTCGCATCTAATATATGGCTTTTGGTTGCAATTTATGCGTACTCGGTTACACTAGTTTTTAACCCGTGCAAAACTGCACGGTAGGTTTTATTTAGATATGATTTTGACCCGTTTATAATGCAAGGGAATTATTATATTTATTAAGTACTTGTTTTTATTTCAAATTTATTGAACCCATAATTATTAGAATCTATGCATTTAAAGTTGAAAGAATATAAAATGTAAATTTTTTTTTTTTTTTTTGATAAGTAAGTAAAATTTCATTGCTTGTAAAACATAGTACACCTAACCAATCCAAAGAGCAAACGAACCAACTAGGTTGGACCCTTTAAACTCAAAGGAGAGAAAACTAATCCCACGGGATTACAATCCATTTCATATAACTCTACAGATTACTAAACCAATACTGATCTCCTCTGCTAATCTTCTGTGGCAGAACTGTTCCAATCCTCATCTTCACTATCTGTCGAATCTGCTTAACAGTATTCTCCACTCATGGTATACAAGCATTCCAGTAGCTGCTATTTCTAGCTTGCCATATAAAATAGATGAGAGCAACCAAACCAGCATACATCACTTGTTTCACAAACTTAGACTTCTTTGACCCCTACACCCATCTTAAGTGCCTGAATTGTCTTCCTACTAGTTGTAATTCCCAACCACTTCTTGATCTCCAATAAACAATTACCACTAAACTGACAATCAAAGAATAGATGTATATGATCTTCAGCAGCACTATTGCAGATTAAACACAAATCAGAACTACTGATCCCTATCTGAGCCATCTTGGCTGTTGTCTGCAGTCTGGATTGCACTGCCATCCAACTTATAAACCGATGTTTAGGAACGTTCAACCTGTTCCACACCATTCCATCCCAGTTCACTCTCTCCTTTACACCTTTAATCTTCTCATACACCTCCCTAATAGAGTATTTTGTCATTATAGCTAAATCAGTTTCAGAATAAAACTGTTTCAACTCTTCTTTAACTTGACAAATCTTTTTCCAGTACCAGCTTGCTCCATTCTTAGGAACATAGCTCCACCAATTCCCCCCTTTCACATAGACTGAGTGAACCCATTTTATCCAAACATTGTCTTGTTTGGATGAAATGGCTCATACATATTTTCCCAGGCACGCTACATTCCAGATTACCACATCTCTAAAACCCATTCCTCCACATTTCTTACTCCAACATAATGAATCCCAAGCTATGGCTCCTGGTTTATTAGAGTAAGCATCACCAGACCATAAGTATGCCCTGCAAATTTGTGATACTTCATGAAGAACACTTTTTGGCAAAATAAAAATATGTGCCCAGTACCTATGCAAGCTCAACAATACTGAGTTGACAAGTTGTGCTCTAGCTGAATAGGATAAATTCCTTGAACTCCAAATCCGAATCCTTGATGTCATCTTCTCCACAATTACTTCACACTGAGCTTTTGTTATCCTCTTTGTACAGATAGGTACACCAAGATATTTGAATGGTAATCTGCTTCTCGTAAAGCCAGAAACATTCATAATTCTGTCTATATCACCTTCATTCATGCCACAGGTGTAAAATGCAGACTTTTGCACATTTGCTTTCAAGCCAGATGTGTTAGAAAATAACTTGAAAGCACTCAACAGCATATACACAGAAGAAAATTCTCCCTTACTACACATTATCAAATCATCAGCAAAACACATATGTGTCAATTTCATCTCTCTACATCTAGGATGAAATTTAAAATCTGTCATCTCACTCATTTTATGAAGTATTCTTGACATATACTCCATGCATACCACAAACAAGAGGGGAGACATTGGATCTCCTTGTCTCAACCCTCTTGTAGCCTTGAAATATCCCTCCATCTGACCATTTATCATCAGTGAGTACATTGGGGTGGTTACACAATTCATAACTAACCTAATAAAACTACTAGGAAAGCCTAATTGTGATAACATCTCTTGTAAAAACTCCCAATTGACAGTGTCATATGCTTTTTGAATGTCAATTTTTAGCATACAACTAGGACTTACTTTTTTCCTATTGTAATGCTTCACCATATCTTGAATGACCATGATATTGTGAACAATAAAACGACCTTGCACAAACCCTCCCTGATTCTCAATGATTAAATCAGGTAGGACTTGCCTCATTCTCCCACATAACACTTTAGTGACACACTTATACAAAGTATTACAACATGATATTGGTCTATATTCACTGACATTTTTAGGACAACTAGTCTTAGGAATTAAAGTTATAGTGGTATTATTTAACTCTTTTAGCATCTGACCACTTTGTAACACATCTAAGACTGCTGCAATTACCTCATCACCTGTGATGTCCCAGCTGTCTCTGTAGAAAAAGGCACCAAAACCATCAGGTCCTGGGGTTTTGTTACCAGGAATAGAAAACAGTGCTCTTTTCACCTCCTCTACTGTGAATGGGGCCTCCAGAATTGCTTTATGTGCTTCTGTAATCAATGGGCCTGCTTGTACAACTTCTGGCATCACTTGAGTTCTGTGTTGCTCAGGACAACTCAGTAGCTTCTTGTAATAAGTCACAAATGCTTCAGATACTGCTGTACTATCTTCATGCCAGTTTCCATATTCATCAAATATACTATATATTTGATTTTGGACTCTTCTAGCTTTTATATTTTGATGGAACAATCTAGTGTTTTCATCCCCATCCTTGATCCATTCCATCTTTGCTTTTTGTCTCAAAAACTCCAGATTTGCTTTATGTTCCTCCTTATATTCTTGTATTGCTTGCAATTCATCTTCTGCCATTTGTGTCAACCCAGCTGCAACACGATTTTGATGCAGTTTACTTTGTATTTAAATCATGTTCCTGTATGCTTGTAATTCAGCAGCTTGCAAATCATTAAATCCCCTGCTTATTTAAATCCTTCAAAGCTACTTTCACAGTCTTCAATTTCCTCAAGACTGTGAACATTTTTGTCCCGTGAATCTCCTGATTCCAAGCTTCCCTGATAATCTCTTGATACTTTATAGAACTCCTCCACATGGTAAAATACCTAAAAGGTCTCCTACACTGCTTGACATTTTGTTGAGTAGTGATGAGTGAAGGAGAGTGATCAAACTCACCCTCACTTTGAAAACAAACTTCTACAGTATCATACACTTCTTGCCATTTTGTGTTTGCTAACACTCTGTCTAGCTTAGAGAATACCCTTGCCATACCATGCTGTTTATTATTCCAGGTAAAGAAATTCCCTATGGACTTAATGTCTTCAACATCACAATCCCTCATGCAATTCCTTATATCCATCATTTCCCCAATCCTTACTAAGGAACCAATTCTCTCATCTGCATTCATTACACAATTAATGTCTCCACATAACAACCATGGATCCAAAGTCTTCAAGCTTCTCAAATCATTCCATAATTCTTCCCTTCTACTCCTCTCATTAAATGCATACACAAATGTGCAAAAAAATCCAGATAACCCACTCTTTGGCTCAATATAACAATGAATCAATTGACTAGTCCCTCTAATAATCGTCACATCAAAACTTCTTGGCTGCCATGCAAGTATTACCCTACCACCATCATGATATGTAGCATTTGAGGTAAAACACCAACCTCTAAATACCCTTTGATAAAGACTACCAAGGTTAGTAGCCTTTATCTTTGTCTCCAAAAGACTAACAATACCTATAGGAAATCTGTGAATAAGATTCTTCACATCATTCTGCTTTTGGATATTGTTAATCCCTCGGACGTTCCAGCATAATATTTTATCCATTGAGCAAGGGAGGGTCCCCCTACCCTGTATTACATCATAACACACTTCAGTGTCCTTCCTTATTTCTGCCACCTTAATACCTCCATTATCTTCCTGATTGTCATCTTCATCATTCCTTAATGACAGAAAAGCATTCCCTGTATGAATAGGATTCACAGTAGATACTCTTACCCTAATTGGTTTCAATGCTTGCTGAAACCCATCAGGATCCACTACTATATTCACTTCTTTCTGCATTGGCTGCTCTTTTGTGTTTATGATATTTGCTGTGTTTTTAGCAACCCATACCTGCTTCACCTTCCTCCTACACTCCTTAGTGTCATGCCCCATAATCTTGCACATACTACATCTACTAGGCTTCCATTCATACACAACTGGCACTTCAGTTCTCTCCTCATATTCATTAATGAAATGAATATGATCTGGGAAATCCTGTTCAATTCTTACTTCAACAAGTATTCTTGCATATTGAATCTTATCACGATTTCTTGTTGCTTCATCTCTCTTAATAGGATCACCTATTTGCGCAACAATTCTATTTAATGTCTTTTCACCCCAATACTTAATGCCAAGCTTCAACTGTACCCAGATGGGCAATGTTTTAATATCCTGTCTCTCAAAATCCACATCTGGTGTCCAAGGTTTCAAAACCAGGGGTTTATTATCAAAAAAATAATGTCCATCAAGAACATTATCTCTTGAATCCAAGGCCCTAAAACGAACCAGAAATATACCCTTCTTCACCATCATAACCTTGTCTATACCATGACTTTTCCAAATTCTCCTCAAAAATCCCTCCATTACTTGAATCGGAGGATTATAACCCACCACATAACAAATTAGTGATGAATTCCAGAAGTTAACCTCCTCTTCAATATCCTCAAAAGAAATTTTCACCTCCTCTCTATCCCCTGTTTCATTCAATTCAGATTGTATTTCTATAGTATGCACAGTATTATTCACAATTCCAACACCAGCAGTTTCCCCAATATCAACATTATCATCATCCATATCTATTTCATCATTCAATTCCTGAAGAATTGGAACAGGAGACATACCTTCAGTTCGAGAAACTGATTTCTTACGTGAATCCACACTTCTATGAATCGACTGTAACCATTCATTGAAGTTATATCTAACCTCCGATCGCTGTTTCATTTGTTGAATAGATGATTTCGGTGTGAGAACTTCACCAATTCCCAATCCAAAATCTATGGGCTTCACTCCTAATATCTAATCCATTGAACGAGTTCGTAACGCCTGAGAATCCGATGATGGACCCTTCTCCATTTCCTTCTGTTTTCCAGTATTTCCTCCCTGAGCTTTCCCCGTCGTTTTCCTGGCCATGGCAACGATGCAAGATAAGCTATCTTGCACCGAGAGAGAAACTGGGTCGAGCACCCCCAGAAATTACGAGATATGAGATGAAAGTTTTATAAAATGTAAAATTATTATTTCATGATATATAAAAATCATTTGTTACAACATTTTAAAGTTTAAAAATCTTATAATCGTGATATATAAAATTATAAATATGTAAATGAAACTAAAAACACATCAAAATGCACGGGAATTTTTTGTTTTATAAATTTAAGATTTTAGGATGTTTCTCCTAATATCCTGGTTTGAAATTAGCTCGTGATTTAGAGTTTTTGTATTCATATCGAGTATTAAGAATATATTTTAAAACTGATTTATGACCCGTGCATTCAATGACTGATTGTCATGGTGGAACACATGACCAACTTTTTTTTCTTAAAAAAAAAGTCGACTCAATAAGCTTTCGCTCTACCCATTGCTTCATTCAATGGCTCATATAAAATCACAATTCGCACCACTACTAGAACTCTATCATACAACCATCCATAGTCCGCTCAACCTCTCTCTTTTGTTGTCTTACACCACTATAGTTGCACTGCACTGCACTGCACTGCACTGCACCAGACCACCCACCATGTCACCACTACTTGCACAAGAAATTATGACAGACGCTATCTATTAATATATATAATTTTGGAATCATATTATACAATTTAAGAGATTGATTGCATAAAAATAAGAACTCAACGACTTATCACAAAAGTCTCATCATATTATTTTCATTATATTTACTTGTTTTATAGTCTTGTAAGTTGAAAACTAATGTAAATTAATTTTTAATACGTCCTTTGTTCTAGAGCGATCTTAGCTGTTTTCATTTTCTTTATGTCTCATGATCATACTATTTACACTTTTATGGTGGGAAGGAACCTTCTATTTAGAGCAATTTTTGACTTTTCATTGTGCTTTTCGTCATCTTGCATTATGTGATTTTTCATTTTGTATTCATTATGTTCTCCAGTTATTGATTTTAATTATTCTTTTTTATTTTTCATTCCTTCTATAGTTCTATTTGTTAGAAAACACTCAATATGTTGTTTATCTCACATACATTGATATTTTATAATTATATGCTAATGTTCAACATTGCCACTTTCCATAAAAAATGTCACTGATTAGGTTTTTTATTCTTTTTTGTAATAGATGTTATCACTTTTTCGTTTATATATTTACTAGTTTTGAAGCCCGTGCGCTGCACGGGTTGTTATTTCTTTTATTTTTTTTGCAATTTTTTTGTTAACATTGTTGATTTTGTGTTGCCGTGAAATGATATTTTTCAACACCATTATATTTACATACTTCATCCGTTCTTTTTCTATTGCAACAATTACCACTTTGGGTAGTTTCATCTATTGAGACCACTCCACTTTTAGTAAAAAAAATAACTATAGTTGACTATATTGCCTTTACTTTATGTTAATAAAACCATCGTTATTACTCAAATTGCCTCATAAAGTTTCGTTTACTGTATTAAGGATTTACTTATCCCCTACTCTAGTTAATTAAAGGAGTACCTTTATGGCTGAACTACCCATTTTCTTTCATTTCCTTAAAAACCATGCCTAAACCTATTGTTGCAGTAGAAAAAGAACGGAGAAAATATTTGTCATTATACTCTAATTTCTATATTTGTTATTACGATATATAAATTTTATATTTTTTAATATTCAATTGAATATTGTAGCTAAGTCTATTATTAAATGGTGTACTAATAATAGGTATGATTAACAATAGATAACACAGTTTTAACATGAAGGAAACCTGAATGATACTTTAAGAAAATAGAGGGTAATAATTTAATAGATGTAGGACAAAAATAATAGAGAAAACATGAGTGTCCGCCACAACTTCAACTTTTAATATAGCACATAAACACTAACGCATATAGAATGGAAGATGGGAAAGCCAAAAAAAATATCATAGATGGTATCATGAATAAAATTAATTAAATATAAAACTAACCTCTACTCATAATCGAAAATACTATTTAAGAAAAAAAAATACGTCTTCATCAATCATGAGTATATCAAGACTTATCAAACTTCCTCCTTGTTTTATGATCCGTTATCTCAAAATAGCCAAGAAATGCAAACCTTTTTTTTTTAATTAGTTTTAGTAGAATGAAGTTCATGGAGAAAAGAATAAGATCAGACATATATATAGGGGAAGTCTCTTGTGAGAACAAATCTCTTATGTGAGAACACTTTTTTATGTGAGAAAAGATTTAGGTTTAGAACATATGTAGCATTTTCTAGAACATACTTAATTTTTTTGTGAAACATACTTAACTTTGTAGAAAATGTGAAACACTTTTTAGAACATATGCAATAATGTTTTAGAACAACATACTTAACCTCTTTTTAGGAAATATACTTAACTTTTTTAAACATATGCAACACTTATTAGAACAACATACTTAATTTTTTTAGGAAACATGCTTATTTTTTTTTAAGGAAACAAACTTAAACTTTTAGAAGATACGCAACACTTTTTAGAACAACATACTTATTAAACTTTTTTTTTGAGGATACTACTGAAGTTTTTTTTGAGGATACATATGTGTTGATTAGGTTCTTACGCAAAAATATGTGTTCATGTTCTAGAAATCATAGCATATGTTCTATAAGTTATTGTTCTATAAATCATAGCATATGTTCTAAAAAGTGTTGAATATGTTCTAAAAACAAAAATTTAAGTATGTTCTAAAAAGTATTGCATATGTTCCAAAAGGTGTTGCACTTTATTGCGTATGTTCTAAACATAAATCTGTTCTCACATATGATATATGTTCTCACATAAGGACCCATTCTCACCGGGATCCCGACCTATATATATATATATATATATATATATATATATATATATATATATATATATATATATATATATATATATATATATATATATATATATATATATATATATATATATATATATATATAGACAAACATAAATAATTATGTATACAATAAATATTCTAGGAATAAAATAATTAGTCAATTGCATAATACCTCTGCAATGTCGTTGACAAACTTTTATTTGATTCTTCATGTAATGCCACCATGGTATGCTATAGGTTCAAAATTATAGATATGTATTTTTTATATCTTTATATAACTCAATATTTTAAAAAATTAATTTTGAAAGATATAATTGCTATTATCACATATAATACACTATTTTATAGTTATTTTTATATGTATTTAAGACAGAATAAATAATACATTATTGTTCATCTAAATAAATAAATTTTCATAAGTTGTAAAACTATATTGTATATGGAACTTATTTCGAAGCATATTTCGAGCATTCTCTAATGGTAAAAAAATTACAATATTGCGAATTTGTAGCAAAATTTATATTCAATTTGCATAGTATAATAATTTAGGTTGTTTATTTAAAATCAGACTGTAATCTTCACTTATCCAAAAAAATAACTATAAAATAGTGTATTGTATGTAATAATAGCAATTATATCTTTCAAAATCAATTTTTTAAAAAATTGAGTTATACTACCTCCGTTTGTTTTAAATAGTTACACTTTCACTTTTGACACTATTCACAAATTTTCCTTTGACTATCATTTGTCATTTGTGGTTAAGAGAAAATATAGTCATGTGTGGTCTTGTTTGATTCGTCTCGATATGTACTTTTAGAATATCGACTTTTTATATTTTTTACAAATATAAAATTAGAGATATAAAGGCTCAAAGTAGTGCATCGGCATGCATGAAAAGTGTAAGTGTAACAATTAAAAAGAAACGGAGGTAGTATGTATTTATATCTATGTTGAACACAATTTTTCTAAAAAAATGAATTAAAAAATTAAAAAGAATGACATGGTAAGCTTAGGTAGAGATCTCTATAATATTCTAAGGTTATCTTTTAAAATCAAAATCTTGTTTTTTCATTATCCAAAACTCTAATATATATGTAACTTTATCGCTATAGATTTTAGTTTTTGTTGTAACAACAAATTTTCCTTAATAAATTTTGTTGCAATATTAAATTGTTTTGGCTTAGTTGAGTAAGGCTGAGGTTTTGAAAGATAATATGTTTAATCCTGTAATTTGAACCTATGATAAAATGCTATAATCACATATAGTACACTGTACTTATAACTATTATTTATTATATTTATCTAAAAGAAAGACTAAATAATGCCTCACCATTCAACTAATTAAATATATTTTCATGAGTTGTAAAACTATATTGTAAATGGATCTTATTTTAAAATATATTTCAAGCACTCTCCAATGGTAAAAAATAATAATGTTTTGAATTAAGTAGCAAAAGTTATATTCAATTTACATAATTGTAGACACATAATCGTGTCTTTCCATTTAAGGGCCCAATGATGAAATATACCGCGGTCTTAATTGGTCCGACCCAAGGGGAGAGCAGCTCGAAAACCAGTCCCAAAACTATTTTAAAGTGTAAAGCTCATTTATTTGAAATAATGATTGATGTGAAATAGAAGTGTTAGTTATGTAGAGTTCTAGTTCTGTTAGAATTCTATGTAATTTAGATATTTAATTCCTAGTTTGTTAAGAATTTACTTTGCATTAGGACTTTATTTTGTTTAGAGTTTGATGTTCTTTAGGATTCTAATTGCATTAGCCGTGTGGGTTATTCACCTTAGGCGTGTAACTAGAAGATAGATTTGTCATTTTGTTTTAGTTATCCATTATGCTTTATGTTTCCTAGTTGATGTAGGTTTCTTCTAACCTATATATATTTCCATTCATGCATTAATAAAAATCAGTTTGAGTTTTGAGTTTAATTCGTGTGAATTAATTATTTTTGGAGAGAATTCAAACCGTTTCGGGAGTGAATCCAAACCCTAGCTGAATTTTGATTTGGATTAATCAGAACTCTTCATATCCCCTTGTTACCATTCGAGTTTTATTGTTGAAATACATCAATTAATTCGACTATTTACATTAAAACACATCAAAGTTTCAATCTTTAATCTACAAAAGCCACTAAACTACATAAAGAGCTAAATTTCGTGCATCTTGTTTCAAGATCCACATCAAGTGGTATGGCTGCTGATCCTTCCACCCTATTTTGCTGTTTGCGTCTGATTCTGCTACCCGTCCGGTAAAACTGTTTGTGTGGACTCGTTTCACACCGGATTTCAGATTTTCTTGGTTCCAAAATTGAAAGGCAGCAACAAGAATCTCACTTTAAGAAACATTCATGGTTTAAAACACCTGTTGCACCTTCGGAGTCTACACCTCCTACACCTCCTTCCAATACTGACTTGGCGGGTGATAAGCCAAAGGCAACCGACTCATCAACCACGTCCACCACTGCCACTTCGAGTGCAATTCTAAAGGGTAAGAAAAATCAATACTTTCGTTGTCAAGGCCTCGGTCATATTGCTAAGAAATGCCACAATACCACACGTGAGGAGTTAGTTTGTTATTTGGCTCAAGGCATGCACGCACAAACCTCTTCTAATTCGGCCACAATTGAAAAAAAATTTGAGGCATAGAAAACAAAGCCTATGCTCTGAAAATTCTCTCTAGGATTCTCTCGACGCATGTGTAATCCCCCGTAAATTTATGAATTTTATAAATATATTTATATGTATATTTATATATATTTTAGTATGTTTTAGTAGTTAAACGATTTATTTCTTGAAAGGTTGAATATTTGAAAGTCAAAAAAATTATTTAAG
The DNA here is from genome assembly GCA_947648045.1 of Beta corolliflora. Taxonomy (NCBI): domain Eukaryota; kingdom Viridiplantae; phylum Streptophyta; class Magnoliopsida; order Caryophyllales; family Amaranthaceae; genus Beta; species Beta corolliflora. The sequence continues at coordinate 203,310 of CANSZD010001723.1, read as the reverse complement.
GATTTAAAGAAGTCAAATAATTTATTTAGTCATACTTTAAAATATATTTGAATAGCTTAAAACACTTTTTGGGTTAGTAAAAAGGATTTTAAATTGGGTTAGAGGAACCCAACCACTCAAATCATCAATAATTAGATATTCTTTTGGCCCAATCACCTTTTCCTAAGCCCAAAAGTGGAACCTACATAAACTCCCAAAACCCCAATTTCCCACAAATTTTATTTTCTCTCTCTTCCCTCCTCACTTTTTTTCGGCCCTCTCTTTCTTTTTCTTCCTCTTTTCTTTTTCTCTCTTCCTCTCTATTTCCTTCGGCCCTCCTTCTTCGTGATCGGCCGGCGACCACCACCGGCGACCACTACCGATTAGGCAGAAGCAGCCGCCGCCCCTGTGCCACCGTGTGTCTCCTCCCTCCTCTCCTTTGTTTGGTTATTTCTTCCTCCTCAAGTTATTTTAATGCAAAGTTTGTATTTTTAAGGATTGTTTTAATATGTTTATGTTTAAAAGTTATAGTTTGATGATTTAATTATGAATCTAAGATTATGTAATTTATGTAGTGAAGTAATTAAATTTCAGATTTACTTATTATGTTTGAATTGAGATTTTAATTATTAAAGCATGGATTTTTAGGGTTTTATAAGTTGGAAAATCATAGTAGTACATTATAGTTTATGAAATTGAGAATTCTTATGACTTTAATTATGTTTAAAGAGGGTTTTATTATTTTATAAGTTGCTGGAAATTTGAAAAGGAAGTTGATGATGGAGTTTTTATGACTAAACTAAGGATTTTTAAACAACTAGTGTAGTAGTACTATACTAGGAGGTTTTAATAATTAAGTTTTAATGATGGAAAAGGTTTTAACCACTCTTGAGAATGGTTTAAAGTATTTTATTATTGCTGGAAATTTATTAAGTATTGATTGTGGATTATATTGGTTAGTTTAGGCGGAGAATTCTCTTTAGGCGACTTTTAAGGTTGTGAAAGTGGCCTCTCGATTTATCTACACAAGGTACGTACATACCTATGTGTGGGTTGGATTAGTATCATGTCCTAAGGAAGGGATTTATGTAGTATCATGTATAGGGAACTATTCTAGTTTATATGTGATTTATATTCAAATTGAATTTGCATGTTTTATACCGTTGTGTGAAGCATGTTGGTTATGATGATGATCTTATGTTTGTATGGAATATTGATGCAAGCATATGGGATTTGGGAACTTTAGTTTATTAATTCGCATGAGGAATTAATATTTATGTTGGTGTTGGATCATGATTGAATCATGTTGTTCCCTTTGGATTATTTAATTACTTTATGAGGACCAACACTACAAGAAATTGCTAAAACAACGACTGCTTCACAGCGACGGTTGGTGAAACAGTCGTTATTTATTCCTTCAGCGACTGCTTTAAGCCGTCGGTAATCACCGACTGCTTTTAAAGTATATAACGACGGTTACACGGTCGCTGATTAACAACGACGGTTTAAAACCGTCGTTGTTTTTATTATTTTAAATTTTAGATTTTTATAACTTTAGGCGACGGTATTAAACGGTCACTGAATAAAAAGGCGTTAAAATAAACTCGAGCTTCTTTGTTGTTTTTCAGTCGTTCATTTTCAAAACTCATTTTCAAAACACAAAAGGGAGAGGAGGGCGTGCGAATTGAAGGCCAAGGTCAGACCTCCACCTTCCTCCGACGACCGGCGACAGCCCATTTTCGCTCTCCTTGCCGCCGGTTATTCCTGAAGGTTCGTGTTTTGTTTTGTTTTTTTTGGTTACTCATCAAACCCTAAAAATGGGGTTTTTGTGATATAGGTTATAAACACCAAGTTCGCCGGTCGTCCTCGCCGCCGGTAATACCTCAATTCGACAATTCACTTGTAATCTTCAAGTTCGACTACTATTCCAGGTACTTAATTGAATTTGTTGTTTGAATTTTCAGTTTTTATATTTGAGTTAGAACTTTGTTTGATTTTGGTTTTATCGTTTTTCATTGGTGAATTTGAAGAAATTTAGATTTTGGGGGTTCAGTTGAAGTTACTGAAACCCAAGATATGCCAATGATTGTAGTATGTTATTTGAATTTTGCGCTGCCGATGTCTATATACATATATTTTTCCTTTGATGTTTCTAGTGCGAAATTGAGGTTTTATGTGAAGTATGAAGGATTCATTTTGTAATTGTGAGTGTTTTGGATGCAAAGTCCATTTTATCGGGGATGCAAAGGGTGTGCAGGGGGTGGGGCCGGGGTGTGCGGGGGGGTTGGGAAGGGGGGGAGTGCGAGACGGGGTGGGGGTGCAGGGGGTCGGTGAAGGGGGTGGGGGGCCCAGGGTGTGCGGGGTGGTGGGAAGGGGGGAGTGCGGGGGTGTGCGGGGAGTTGGGAAGGGGGAGTGCGGGCGGGGGTGGGGGGGTGCGGGGGTTGGGAAGGGGGAGTGCGGGGGCGGGGGTCGGTGAAGGGGGGAAGTGAAGGGGGGGTGCAGGGTGGGGGGCATCACAGGGGGTGGGGACTGGGGAGTGCGGGGGTTGTGGGTGGGGTGTGTAGGGGGTTAGGAAGGGGGGGTGCGGGCGGGATGGGGGTGCGGGGGTCGGTGAAGGGGGGTGGGGCCCAGGGTGTGCGGGGTGGTGGGAAGGGGGGAGTGCGGGAGGTGTGCGGGGAGTTGGGAAGGGGGAGTGCAGGCAGGGGGGGGAGTGCAGGGGGTTAGGAAGGGGGGAGTGCGGGCAGGGGGGGTCGGTGAAGGGGGGAAGTGAGGGGGGGGGGCAGGGGGGGGAATCACGGGGGGTGGGGACTGGGGAGTGCGGGGGTGTGCGGGGAGTTGGGAAGGGGGGAGTGCAGGCAGGGTGGGGGTGCAGGGGGCCAGTGAAGGGGGGAAGTTCCCTATCTTCTTTGATTTTCATCTGTACTTTGATTTTGAAGTTACACCTTTCATACTTTAATGTATTTATAATTTATTTCATTTTTTTTGTTTAATCTTGCGCGTTTCTAATTTCTTTCATTTTAGATTATCATGTCTAATCCTAAGGGGCGCGGAGGTCGAGATAGCTTAGGTGGAAGCCAAGGTCGTGGGAATTTGATTCCCAGAGAGCTTTTTCAGTCACCAGAAGTAGAAGAAAGCCAGAACCGTATGTCAGAGACACAGGGAGATGTTTCACAGGCACGTGACTTTGGTAACCACGTACCGGAGACTCCGAACACTCATACGGAGGAAGGTGAAGGTTCGAACCGTGCACCAAAAAAGGTTTTAAGCCCTACCGGATTGTGGTAAGTTCGTAAGCTACTATATGCTTCATGATATTTGTATGAAATGATATTCACAATTCACGTGTTTGTTTGGTTTTCAATTCAGGTTTGATGATAACAAGGTTAGTGGGTCCATCACTGACATTTTCCAGGGCCATTTTCGACAACCTTGGTTCAATTATAGTGAGGTAGACAATGCAACAAAGACGCATTGGTGGAACATTTTCACAGTATGTATGAATCGAATTATGAAGAATGAAATTGATTATATTACTTTATTAATAACTTGGTTTAATGTTTGATTAAAGGGTATTTACGAATGGGCTCCTGAGTTAGATGGCCTAGTGAGGAAGGATTACAAGAAAAAAGCTTCATCGCGTCTGAGAGACTTGCGATACTGGGTGCTTAAGAAAGCCAAAGAAAGGCCAAAATGGTTGGGGGAGATGATCTACGAAGACATGAAGAAGAGAAGTGAAGAGCCCACATTTCGGAAAAAATCTGAAAAGGCGAAGAAGAACCGAAGAGGTGGCTCCCTGTCTAATCCAATTGAGCCGTCACACTTTCAGGGTTCTATTTCGGCGGCACAGCATGCTAGAAAGATGGTAAAAATGTTTCATATCTACCACTTAGTTTAATTTACATGACATTTTCGGTATGAATAAAAAATAAAGCCTTTGTTCAACAATGTGTACAGGCAAAGAGTAGAGGAGGAGTACTCCCTACCGCTCCCGAGTTGTTCTTGAAGACTCATTTTAAGACCGGTTCTCCGAAAAGGAGAAATTCCAGCAAACAAGAAAGCAAAGCAAATCTCGGTACATACTTCTAAACATATATTTATAAGTTGTTTTGATTGAAAATACACCTTAAACATATATTTTAGGCCATTTTACTTGAAAATGAATGAATACGAATAGTTTGATGTTAGTTTAAGTTATAAAGAACTCAAACATCATATATATAGTTAGTTTAATGTACTTATAAGTTGTTTTGATTGAAAATACACAATATAGGCAAGTTAGAACCAAATATAGGCAAATATAGACCATTTTAGGCCATTTTACTTGAAAATGAATGAATACGAGTAGTTTGATGTTAGTTTAAGTTATAAACACCTCAAACATCATATATATAGTTAGTTTAATGCACTTATAAGTTGTTTTGATTGATTCAACACAATATAGGCAAGTTAGAACCAAATATAGGTCTTTTGAGGCCATTTTAGGCCATTTACTTGAAAATGAATGAATATGAGTAGTTTGATGTTAGTTTAAGTTATAAACACCTCAAACATCATATATATATAGTTATTTTAATGTATTTATAAGTTGTTTTGATTGAAAAAACACAATATAGGCAAGTTAGAACCAAATATAGGCAAATATAGGCCATTTTAAGCCATTTTACTTGAAAATGAATGAATACGAGTAGTTTGATGTTAGTTTAAGTTATAAACACCTCAAACATCATATATATAGTTAGTTTAATGTACTTATAAGTTGTTTTGATTGAAAAAACACAATATAGGCAAGTTAGAACCAAATATAGGCCTTTTGAGGCCATTTTAGGCCATTTACTTGAAAATGAATGAATATGAGTAGTTTTATGTTAGTTTAAGTTTTAAACACCTCAAACATCATATATATAGTTAGTTTAATGCACTTATAAGTTGTTTTGATTGAAAATACACAATATAGGCAAGTTAGAACCAAATATAGGCCTTTTGAGGCCATTTTAGGCCATTATATTTGAAAATGAATGAATACGAGTAGTTTGATGTTAGTTTAAGTTATAAAAACCTCAAACATCATACATATAGTTATTTTAATGTATTTATAAGTTGTTTTGATTGAAAAAACACAATATAGGCAAGTTAGAACCAAATATAGGCAAATATAGGCCATTTTACTTGAAAATGAATGAATACGAGTAGTTTGATGTTAGTTTAAGTTATAAACACCTCAAACATCATATATTTAGTTAGTTTAATGTACTTATAAGTTGTTTTGATTGAAAAAACACAATATAGGCAAGTTAGAACCAAATATAGGCCTTTTGAGGCCATTTTAGGCCATTTACCTGAAAATGAATGAATATGAGTAGTTTGATGTTAGTTTAAGTTATAAACACCTCAAACATCATATATATAGTTAGTTTAATGCTCTTATAAGTTGTTTTGATTGAAAATACACAATATAGGCAAGTTAGAACCAAATATAGGCCTTTTGAGGCCATTTTAGGCCATTTAACTTCAAAATGAATGAATATGAGTAGTTTGAAGTTAGTTTAAGTTATAAACACCTCAAACATCATATATATAGTTAGTTTCATGTATTTATTAGTAGTTTTCATATAAAATACAAAATATAGCCATGTTAGAACTAAATATACGCCATTTTGGCCACTTTATATTACTTGAATATGAGTATATTTAACCAAATGCAGGAGACATACAATAAGAAGCTGGATCATTGTACCACTCAGGGGTCACAGCCGAACCCTGATCTATTGTATTGGGAGACAGTTGGGGGGAGGAACAGAGGAAAAGTTCAGGGGTTGGGTTAGGGCGATCATTTGTACTACAACTCTTCTTCTGGACGAGGAGATGGCGGCTCTTCACAACCATATGAGCCGTCCATTTTTTCTCAGATTGAGGCGCAGGTGGAGGTAAAGGTCGCTGCACGGATGGAAGAGGTCGAGGCAAGGGTCGCAGCACGGGTGGAAGAGTCAAGTCGGGCCCTCGTAGAGGAAATGATGAGGAACATGTCTAGTTTCGGCCATATGTTCTCGGAGTTGCAACCCGGGCCCCCCTCCACAACGCAGACCCGAAGATGACCCAGGGTTTGGTGGTGGCGGTAGTGCTACAGAGACACCCTTGACAGTGTAGTTTTTTTGGTTTTGGCAACTAGGTAACTAACTTATAGTTTCCATATAGTTGGTCTAACTATATGCATTTAGTGTCAATATTTATCGGCATCTCGCTTTGTTTCTAGATGTGTCGGGTTATTTTTTTTGGCACCCGACTTCTACTTTATTTCCCGACACCGGGATCTATTTTGCGTACATATATTTAATCTAGGTAGTTTGTCTAACTATAGACATTTAGTGTCTATATTTATCGGCATCTAGCTTATTAGTTTCTAGATTTGTCGATATATATATTTTTTGTAAACACCGACTTCTACTTTATATCCCGACACCGGGATCTATTTTGTGTACATAATTGTAATCTATTTCATGTAATTATACAAGTATCTATGCAAATTGTAATATCTATCAAAATTGCATATTTTTGTAATTGAAAAAATTGAATGCGATGGAGGAACAGCTTTAGTGTGGTATATTTAGGTGCAGCTGTGCAGGTACAGGTTTAATTATAATTAAGAACAATAATATTTTGAATAACATTATTTTAAAACAACAACGACGGCTAAACATTAAATCAACGACGGCTAGGCCGTCGCTGTAAGGTAATCTATGCAGCCATGGAGTTGATCTTCAACGACTGCTAGAATATAATTAACGACGGTTTGTAACAGTCGGTGACCCACCGACGGTTTAAAACGGTCGGTGAAACAACGACCGTTTAAAACCGTCACTGATTCACCGTCTGTTTAAAACAGTCGTTGACGTAGAGTCAACGTCGGTTTATTGGGACGGTCGCTGTTTTTCATAAAACCGTCGTTGATATTTTCACCGACGGCCTTACGGTCGTTGATTCCAATATCAGCGACCAACGTTACAACGACTGCAGTTTAACGACTGCTAGCCGTCGTTGATTATTTAGCGACGGTTTTTCTTTAATCAACGTCGGCTTTTAGCCGTCGTTGATTACCACTTTTCTTGTAGTGCAAGGGCCTTATTTTGTAAGTTGATTTTTATAATTATGAAAGGTTGGTTGGTTGTTGACTTGGTTCAACGAATAAATAAAGGTTATGGATTTAATGTTGGAATTAATCTTGGGTTGTTAAGTTGATGATCACCTTGTCTAATCCTAAGATAAAAATGGAAGGTTATGGTTCTTTGATGATTATACTATTTGTCTTACTAGTGAGTCATAACAAGTGAATAAATTATTAATCATGTAAAGCGAAACGTGAATAGCAATAGCTTTAGACTTGTGCACGTCTGAAGTGTTAGACTAGTATGAGTTGGAGTACATGGTGGTAGCCCATGGCTTTCCTTAGGACCGGATTGATCACCGTGTCCTATTTCTATTTAAAAGGTTCCTCGATATCGTAGATCAGGGGAGTATAGAGTCGCGCCCGTACTTCGTCTTCTAAATTGATGACTGGTTTGGTTTGGACAACTCTTTCCATTGCCTATTCCATCTAAATTAATTAACTTACTAGTTGTGGGGTTTAGTTTAGTAAAGTAGTCTGCTATGCTATTATATTATTATTTATCCCTGCTTAATATTTATTAGTATCATGTTAGGTTTTATATTTATTACTATGTAGTACTCAGCTTTGCTAATTTCGTACTTTGTGTGTATGTGTTGATCATGGCTATGCCTTATTGATCCTGTGATGACCCATTTGGTGAGCAGTCTCTTGGGATCAATAGTGCATCGTCATTTATAGGTTTGGAGATGATGCATCATGGGTTCGGGAATTGGAGAGCTTGTGTTGACTTTACATTTTACTTTGACTTTATACTTTCATAGTTGACTTTGACTATTGTAGTTGACTTTTTCTTTTGAGGTTGACTTTTGACTTTATGTTGGTTTGACTTTTAGAGTTGACTCTTTGGGTTGACTAGGTTTTATTTTCAAAGTTTATTTAATTTATTTCCACTGCACAATTCTGAATAAGCCGATACGTTATCACACGGGCGATAATACTTTGATAATTCTCTAAGTTTTATATTAAAAGGTATTTTGAAAAAGAGAGAATTGTCGGGTGTTACAGCATGACTGCGCCATCGCAATGGCACGGAAAACTAGTGAGAAAACTCAGAGTGGTAATCATGGGAAAGGGAAGGACAAAGCTCAAGAACCATCTTTTCACAAGCTTTGAGAACGAGGTCAATGGATGAAATAATGGGGATTGAGGCATTGGACTTTGGATTAGGGATTGGCGAAATTTTGACACCAAAATCATCGATTCAACAACTACAACAACAATCGAAGATTAGACACACATTCTATGATTGGTTACAGTCTATTCATGATAGTGCTGGAAAATCTTCTCGATTAGGACAACATTCAGAACAACATTCAGGTGATTTATCGGCATTACAACAATTCATTGATGATGGTGGTGAAGTAGAGAAGGATGAAATAATCAGCATAATATTGTACTAAATCTTGTGAATGATGTTAATGAACCTAGAACTGATGATGTAACTGATTTGAACCTAGAACAAATGCTGTGCATATTGAGATGGATGATGTGGATGAAATTAATTTCTGGAGTTCATCTATTATATACTATGTAGTAGGGGCTAACGCACCTATACAAGTAATGGAGGGATATCTGCGTCGAGTTTGGAAACAGTATAGTATTGATAAAGTTGCCTTGATCAAGAAGGGAATGTTCTTAGTGAGATTTAGAGCTATGGATTTCAGAGATAAAATTCTTAAGGAATTTTTTTTCTTTGATAATAAGCATGTAATTGTGAAACCATGGACAACAGACATGGATCTTGAGAAGGAGAATTTTTAGACATTGTCAATTTGGGTGCAATTGAAATTGCATCTCAAATATTGGGGTGATAAATCATTACACAAAATTGTCTCACAGCTTGGGGATCTGATTAAGAGGGATGATGCAACTAGGAATAAGGATAAGATACAGTATGCTAGAATCCTAGTTGAAGTGAAAATTGATCAAAATTTTCCAGATTCAATTCACTTTTAGAATGAAAATGGAGAGTTGATAGAGGTCCCTGTTACCTTTGAATGGAAGCCCATACAATGTCAGAACTGTAAAGGTATGGGTCATAGCACTCAGCAGTGTAAAATGAAGAGAATTAAGTAAGTATGGGTTCCTAAGCATATTGTGCAAGTGGAGAAAAGTAGAGAAGTGCGGATCCGGTCCGGTGACGAAGTGCGGCTTTCAACTAGAACTCTAGAAATTGATGTTGATCAGGAGGGGTTTCAGAAGGCTTTGAAACCTATTAAGGTCAGGATGTCACAAGCTAAACAAACTAACACTTAGAATCCTTTTCAAGTGTTGAATGAGGTAGAGTTACAACAGAATGAAGTGACAGAAGCGGGAGATGCTATGGATGAAAATAAGGCAGGAGGGGGAGCTCCTCCTATCCCACACGGATAAGATTCTATGTTGGAATGTAAGAGGCATAAACAATATCAAGAAACAAAAAGATGTATATCATTATATACATAAGCTATCTATTGGTATTGTTTGCCTTATAGAGACAAAGGTAAAGCCTCACTATCTTGGAGGGCTTTATCAAAGAGTTTTTAATGGTTGGTGTTTTACTACCAACTCTAGCCTTCATGTAGGAGGAAGAATAATAATGGCATGGAAACCTAGGAGTTTTCAGGTTAATGTGTCGCTGGGAGCAAGTCAAATGTTACATTGTTACATAGAGCCTATTAGTGGGAACATTGGTTTTCACTGTACTTTATTTCATTTATTGTTTTAATGAAAGGGTAAAAAGAGAGGTACTATGGGAAGATTTACAAAAGGTTGTAGTTCATACACCATGGATGATTTGTGGTGATTTCAACTGTGTAATGAACACAGATGAAAGAATATGTTCACAAGTGAGGGAAGGATAAATGAGATAAATGAAGCTGTGTATGGTGTATTGTGGTTTGCAAGATATAAACAGCTTAGGTAATTTTATCACATGGAGCAACAAGCAACAGGGAAATGCTAGGGTGTTTTCTGAGCTGGATAGAATGTTGCAAAACCAAGCATGACAGAAAGAATTTCTATCTGCTGAAGCATCTTTTCATTGTGAGGGTGAATTTGACCATTTACCAACTGTATTATCAGTGTATCCTTACACCAGAGATGGATATAGGCCATTTAAAAACTTCACAATGTGGAGATTATCCCCACATTTGAAGAAAGAGTTAGAAATGCATGGAATATAGAGGTACAGGTACTAAAATGTTTCAAGTGGTGAAGAAATTGAAAGCTGTTAAACATGTCGTGAAAGAATTGAATAAAGAAGGATTTCATGATATTGAAGCTGCTGAATTGAAATCTCGGCAAGATATGCTGGTTGCACAAAAAATTATGCATGAAAATCCTGGGAATATACAGATTGCAGAGGCTGAACTTCTTGATGTAAGAGATTATCATGTAAAGCATCAAGCACACATTGAGTTTTTATCACAGAAGGCTAAGAGTACCTGGATAAAAGAAGGTGATGAGAATACATCACTTTTTCATCAGAGCATCAAAGAAAGAAGACTGAGGAATAAGGTGTATAGTATATTTGATGAGGTAGGAGTGTGGCAGGATACACCTGAAGGTGTGACTAATGCATTCCTAACTACTATGAAAAGCTTTTAAGCAAAGATCATAGTATTAGAAAGCCTGTTAACATCCAGCTTATTCAAGAGGGACCTATGATTACAGATGAGCATAGGGACATTCTTACTGCACCTTACACTGCAGAAGAATTTAAAAAGGCTTTGTTCTGTATTCCAGGCTGCAAGGCACCAAGAGCAGATGGGTTTGATTCTCATTTCTATAGAGATGCTTGGTCAGTTGTAGGTGAGTAGGTGATAGCTGCTGTGCTTGACGCTCTTCAAGGAGGAAGGATTATGAAAGAATTGAACCACACCATTTTAACCTTAGTTCCTAAAACTAAGTGCCCTTATAATGTGACAGAGTTCAGGCCCATAGCTTGTTGTAACACACTATATAAATGTGTTACAAAAGTTATATGTGGAAGGATGAAACAAGTGCTTCATGACTTGATTATGGAGAATTAAAGTGGTTTTGTTCATGGGAGATACATAGTTAATTCACAACATTATGGTCCTTCAAGACTTGGTGAAGCATTATGAAAGGAAGCAAATTAAGCCAATTTGTATGCTGAAGATAGACTTACAGAAAGCCTATGACACAGTGACTTTGGATTTCCTTAGAGAAATGTTAACAGCATTAGGCTTTCCAGAATCCTTTAGAGAATTGGTGATGCTTTGTGTTTCAACACCTATGTTCTCAATCATGACAAATGGCACAATGAGAGGCTTTTTTTAAGTCTTTTAGGGGTTTGAGGCAAGGTGACCCCATGTCACCATTGCTCTTTGTATTGTGCATGGAGTATTTGTCAAGAATTTTGACAAAATTGAGTGAATTACAACAATTTCAGTATCATCCTAGGTGTAAGGAGATGAGATTGACACACCTATGCTTTGCAGATGATCAAATATTGTGCTGTAAGGAGACTTTGTATTTATTTACTTGTTACTTAGAGCCTTCAAATTATTTTCAGAAACATCAGGTTTGAAGGCCAATATCAGCAAGTCAACTATGTACACATGTGGCACGAATCCTATAGACAAGTAAAGGGCAGCTGATGTTTCAGGTTTTACTCAACATAGGCTGCCATTTAAGTATCTGGGAGTTTCCATTTGTGCCAAGAAAATCTCTACAGCTTAATGTGAAATTCTTTTAGAGAAGATGACAGGAAGGAACCTATCCTACACAGCAAGGTTCAGCTTATCAACTCAGTATTACTCAGTTTACACATGTACTGGGCCCAGGTTTTTATATTGCCAAAGAAGGTCTTGCAAGAAATTTGTAAAATCTGTAGGGCCTTTATGTGGTGTGGGCAATATTATTGTCAAAAACCTGGTGCAGTTGCTTGGGAAAGATTGTGCAGGCTCTGGAATGTGGATTAGGATTCAGAAATGTGGAGCTCTGGAATGTTGCTTTCCTAGGCAAGTATGTTTGGGTTGTGTCAACTAAATAAGACAATGTTTGGCTAAAATGGATAAATTCAGTGTATTTGAAGGAAGCAAAATTGGTGGAACTATGTGCCTAATGCAGGTGCTAGTTGGTATTGGAGGAAGATATGTAGTGTAAAAGAACAATTGAAGCTTGTTTTTACACAAGATGAGATCAGCCATACACATACATATTCTGTCACAATATATAGTATATGAGAAATTATGTGGTGAATTTTCTAGTGTTACATGGGATAATGTGGTATGGAATAGGCTAGGCACTCCTAAACATAGATTTATAACCTGGTTAGCTATAAAAGATAGACTACAGATAACAGCTAAGCTTACAGCATATGGAATCAGTGCAAGTGATTGGTGTTTGATATTTGCCAGAGTTACTGAGAGCCATCAACATTTGTTCTTTGGTTGTACGTTCAGTGTAGGCTGTTTAAGACAAATTAAGAGTTGGTTCAGCATCAACTAAACCACAGAAGAGCTACAACTTCTGATTAGAAGAATTCAACAGAGCAGAAGATCAAAGTTTTAGAAGAATGTGATATTAGCTACTTTGAGTGCATTAGTCTATGTAATTTGGAGTGGAAGGAATTCAGTGTATTGGAATCAACGTATGCCTAGTATAGAAGTAAGTGTTAAGCAAATTAAGAGCATGATTAGAGCTAGAGTGTTAGCTGTTTTGCCTAAGAAAGTCTCTAGAAAAGACTATAACTGGTTTGTAAGCTTGTAATCAGGCTGAGTTGTATGTGGAGTCCTAGTGACTAACCATGTCATTTTACCTTCCTAATGGTTAAAGGGAGTCCAACCTAGTTGGTTTACCTTCCTTTAGGTCGGTTTAGGTTGTAAAATTGTTGCTTCATTAATCTACTTACTTAATTAGCAAAAAAAAAAAAAATCCAAAATCCTATTTTAAAACCCAATTAATTATTTCTGATCATTAATTGTATTTTGAGCCCATAAAAATATTTTGAGCCCATAAAAATATCTAATCCTTTCAAAACGCCCAATTAATAATTCATGATAATTAATTGTTTTTATTTAATAAATATTTTCAAAGATATTTCTGAAATCAGATTTATCTCGTAAAGGTTGATTTAAGGATTTAAAGGGATAAAAGAAAATCGTACAAAGACGCATCGAAAAAAAAAGGTTGTAAGCATGTCAGACACAGGCGGTGCGTCTGGAGTGCATCGCATTGGCTGTGATAAGTCAGGCGCACCAGTCTGCGCCTGACACGTGGATGTACGCGTCACGCAGAGACGTGCGCCCAGCGTACTCTTTGCACGACGCGTAGTTGGCTTTTCTATTTTTTTATTAATATTTTTGTATAAATAGATCATGATTTTCTGGATCTAAAAAAAGACTTTTTACACTCTATGCGTCCGAACACTTGCGAACTCTCATACTCTCATACTTTCAAACACATAAACACATATTTACAAATACAGACACACATACTTTGATCGATCTTCACAAGTTCTCATTGAAAAGGCTTCATGGTTGCTCCTCCCGAAGGTTGTTATTCCCTCAAACCCAAGCCACACCGATATATTCCTAAGGATCCTTGAATAAATCTCTGTTATTTATTTTATTGAAGTTATAACTAACTATTTATCTCATGATGTAAATCTTTAATAAAAAATCATTCTTTTGTATATTCTAACCTCTATTCCTCCTTTTTATTTTTCTTATATATTTTCATGATTGTCCTGTGTATGTTTTCATCACCAACATATTATTATTGCTAAACAAGACCTAAGAAATTGTTCTAATTTCAATAAGATAATTTGGAAAACCTGCTAAGAACCCAACAATCTTGATTGTTTAACAACATATCACCAAAAAAGTAGTCTTTTATGTGTTTAATGAACCAACCTAGACTAATCCTTTTTTAGGATGCTTAAAAATAGTATGTTGTTCTTTTGCATAAAACTTGCTATGCATCGTGTTAAGTAGAGGCCAGCAATGGGCGAACATGGTTCATGACCGTGTTCGTACGCTCACCGCCGAAGTCAATTTTTGGTTCCTGACCATCTATGGAGTCATGACTGGGAAATCTACATTGAAGAAGTCTAAAAGTTGTCCCTATTCCAATATCCAATTAGGTTTATGAGTCCTCCTCTAAAGACTTGTTGGCGACTTCAAAAACATATTTTAATAAAACCTTATCAATGGGGTAGTCAAATACGTGCTCACACCACTTAGGCGAAATAAAATCACTCCTACAATTTGAACCCTATATGCAATCTTTGGTCGAAACTTTCACTAAGCGTGACCTGATATCTTCAAAATCAAGCAATCAAGTCCGATACTGCATCAACTCCATCTTGCTGGTGGGCTTCATCACTGGTCAACACAGAAAATCATAGGCTCCAAGTGTACCTTGATAAGGACTTCATTACGGGTTCATACAGAAGATCGTGGGCTCCGGATCCATACGAGAAATGATTACGAGATCCTAACTATTTTATGGGCTCATTTAGGCTCGTAGCAGACCAAAATCGAAGATTCGTTCTATAACACATTTCAAGTCAAACATAACCTACATGGATCATCCTTGGGGGTTTAAAACTATTTTCTAAAAGGATTATTGAGCTTCTAGAGGAACAACAAAGCATCATATTATATCTCTGCATTAGTGTCATTTATCATAACTCTGCATTAGTGTCATATCTCTGGATTTGCATTACATACCTGCATTTCCGCATCATATACTGTGTCAAGCATTGCATCATTCATCCTTAGTCATAGGAACTTAGCATTAGTCATGGAGTCACACACGCACATACGATAACACCTTTATGTCTAGAGTATTAGAGGTTACTCTTTATAGGTCAAGTCTTTTTTTATCCATACACTAGCACCCACATCACGAGGCATATGCATGTCCAATAATAGTTTATCTGCATAACTATGTATTCTTTGCATTCACATGTATCTAGCGTTAAACAACACTATACGAGTTATATTCTGCTAAGATGTGTGGACCTTTGAGGATAAAATTGTCGGAGAGATTATTCGCTCGTCTCGAGGATATAAACAGCGATAAATCCAGCGTTATTTTCAAAGAACAACGACAGCAGTAAGTAAAGCTCTAGGTCCGAGGACCATTCTGGGTCGAGATAACGGAAAATCCAGTGTTAATATTGTTCGTGTTCCTGAAGATAACAATAGCAGTCAAGTCCAGTGCTAGTCTTCAGCCAAGTATACCCATGGAGCGGCATGTGGCTCCATATATATCTTTGTTTCTGCGAAACATTTGCTTGTTTTACAGGTACTTCTTTCATTTTGCAAGCTTGTGCTTGTCTTGCAAAATTATACTTTCTATATATATTTGTTTCTGCAAAACTTTTGCTTGTTTTGCAGGTACTTTCATTTTGCAAGCTTGTGCTTGTCTTGCAAAATTATACTTTCTATATATATATTTGTTTCTGCAAAACTTTTACTTGTTTTGCAGGTAGTTCTTTCATTTTGCAAGCTTGTGCTTGTCTTGCAAAATTATACTTTTCACATATATCTGTTTCTGCAAACTTATGCTTGTTTTGCAGGTACTGCTATCATTTCATAAATTTGTGCTTGTCTTGCGAATTGATACATTTCATATATGTCTGTTTCTGCGAACTTGTGCTTGTTTTGCAGGTACCGATGTTAAAAGTGTGATTTTAGATTGCAGAGCATCTAAGATTATTCTACGTCCTGACACATATACTATGACTTTCGGTTTTACAAACCTCATTCAAAGTGAGGGCTTCTGTAGACACATAATCGTGTCTCCCTATTTAAGGGCCCAATGATGAAGCATACCGCGGTCTTAATTGGTCCGACCCAAGGGGAGAGCAGCCCGAAAAGCCAGGCTCAAAACTATTTTAAAGTGTAAAGCTAATTTTTTTGCAATAATGATCCAAAATCCTATTTTAAAACACACTTAATTATTTCTGATTATTAATTGTATTTTGAGCCCATAAAAATATTTTTGAGCCCAATCATTTAAAAAAGCCCAATTAATAATGGAAAAATTGATAAGAATAATCTCATCTTTGGCCGATCTGCTCAAAATAGTCCCACCTTGTAAAAATCTGAAAATAATCTCAACTTTGGAGTATATATGCTCAAAATAGGTCATTTTAACTTGTGACCTGTTTGACCGGTAAAATTTTTTTTTGACTTTTTTTCCTCCAAAAAAAATTATTAATTCAATTAAATAAAAATTAAAAATAACTAACCCTCCCTCCTCCTTACACAAGCTCCCCAAACCTTGCACAACCTTCCCCACCCCTCGTCCACCCTACACTACCTAGTGCCCCTACAACCCCCCTCTTCACCACCATAACAAAGCAGAGGAGATTCCGTCACACAGGCCTAGGCCACGCTATGCCACAAATCACAACAACATTGTGTCGCCATCCGCCTACTAAATCACAACACCATCTTCTCCGATCTCCAAACCCTAACTCAACACACTTCCCATAACAACAACATTTTCGCCTACCAACTCTCCAATGCCGCCATCTGCCTCCACACCTCCCTCTTAAATTTTCTCTCCTCCCTTCTCCTCAAAACGTGGTGTCCTTCCCCGGCCTCACGCACGCAAGTCGATAGCGTGTACCGATCACTTCTCCAGAGTTTTTTGGCGGAAGGAACGCTGAGTTCCGACGAGTTTCGAGAGTTTGTTGTCATTTTGTTCGCGAATCCTGTCATTACGAATATGTCAAGAATTTTGGCGAGTAGGGTTTGTGTCGGAGTTACGGGGATTGGTGGAGTTGGGATGGTGGCGATAGTTGGGGGTGGTTTGGTTGGGTTTGTCATTGGGGTTTATGCTCTAGGGATTTCTACTTATGTTTACGTTAGCTTGGGTTAGTTTAGAGGATGATTTGGAAAATTTGTTGAGTAATTTTGTAATTATGTTTATTTTGGTGCTAATTATAATGTGTATATTTGTGTAATTAATTGTATTTTTGTACCATTGTATATTTAGCTTTTATCACAAATTCATTTAATTTTTTAATTCTTTTACAGTGAATTTATAATTAAATAACAAATTTAGGTGTTTAATTAAGAATTTATTTTTAAATACATCAAATTAGTTCTTAAACATATAATTAGGGTATTTACCCTGTATTTACAGGTTACCAACAGGTAATGACCTATTTTGAGAAGACATACCCCAAAGTTAGGATTACTTTTAGATTTTCAAAAGGTATGACTACTTTAGCAGATCGGCCAAAGGTGGGATTATTTCTATCAATTTTTCCATTAATAATTCATGATAATTAATTGTTTTATTTAATATTTTAAGAATTAAATAAATATTTTCAAAGATATTTTTGAAATCAGATTTATCTGGTAAAGGTTGATTTCAGGATTTAAAGGGATAAAAGAAAATCGTACAATGACACGTCGAGAAAAAAGGATGTAAGCGTGTCAGACACAGGCGGGGAGTCAGGCGCGCCACGTGCACTCATCGCATTGGCTGTGACGCGTCAGGAGCACCAGTCTCCGCCTGACACGTGGATGTGCACGTCACGCAGAGACGTGAGCCCAACGTACTCTTTGCGTGACGTGTAGTTGACTTTTCTATTTTTTTATTAATATTTTTGTATAACTAGACCATGATTTTCCGGATCTAAAAAAAGACTTTTTACACTCTTTGCGCCCGAACACTTGCGAACATTCATACTCTCATACTTTCAAACACATAAACACATATTTACAAATACATGCACACATACTTTGATTGATTTTCACAAGTTTTCGTTGAAAAGGCTTCACGGTTGCTCCTCCCGAAGGTTGTTATTCCCTCTGACCCAAG
This sequence comes from Beta corolliflora, assembly GCA_947648045.1. Taxonomy (NCBI): domain Eukaryota; kingdom Viridiplantae; phylum Streptophyta; class Magnoliopsida; order Caryophyllales; family Amaranthaceae; genus Beta; species Beta corolliflora. Next base: position 185,372 of record CANSZD010001723.1, on the reverse strand, counting down.
CGACACCGGTATATTCGTCAGGGTCCTTGATAAATCTCTGTTATTTATTTTATTGAAGTTATAACTAACGATTTCTTTCATGATGTAGATCTTTAATAAAAAGTCATTCTTTTGTATATTCTAACATCTATTCCTCCTTTTTATTTTTCTTATATATTTTTATGATTGTCCTGCTTATGTTTTCATCACCAACATGTTATTATTGTTAATCAAGACCTAAGGAATTGTTCTAATATTAATCAGATTAGTTGGACAACTTGCTAAGAACCCAATAATCTTGATTGTTTAACAACATATCACCAAAAAAGTAGCCTTTTATGTGTTTAAATAACCAACCTAGACTAATCTCTTTTTAGGGTGCTTAAAAATTCTATGTGGTTGTTCTTTTGCATAAAACTTGCTATGAATCGTGTTAAGTAGAGGCCAGTAATGGGCGGACGTGATTCATGACCGTGTTCATACCCTCACCCCCGAACTCAATTTTTGGTTCCTGACCATATACGGAGTCATGACGGGGAAATCTACATTGGATAAGTTTCAAAGTTGTCCCTATGATTTCCCAATATCCAATTAGGTTTATGAGTCTTCCTCTAAAAACTTGTTGTCGATTTCGAAAACGTACTTTAATTTAATAAAACCTTAACAATGGGGTAGTCAAATACGTGCTCACACCGCGTAGGCGAAATAAAATCACGCCTACAATAGTATAATAATTTAGGTTTTTTATTCAAAACAAAACTCTAATTTCTCCATATCCGAAACTCCTTTTATGTATTTAAATATATGTAGAACTCTATTTTTTAATATATTTAAAATTAAAATTGATGACATGGCAATCCCACGTGGCATTCTCTATTTCATAAGTTGTCAAACTATATTGTAAATGGATCTTATTTCGGAGCTTACTTCGAGCAGTATCCAATGGTACAAAAATTATAATATTCCTAATTACGTAGTAAAAGTTATACACAATTTACATAATATAATAATTTAGGTTGTTCATTCAAAATCAAACTCTAATTTTCGCTTATCCAAAGCTCCTCACAAGTATTTAAATCTATGTAGAACTCTATTTTTGTAAAAAAATAAAATAAAAATTGATGACATGACAATCCTACGTGGCGCGCTCCATGACCTCGAAATCTTGAGGAGCTCCCTATGCTCTCGAAAAGTTTATTCTTTGTATATCTATTAAGATTTTATAGTCTTGTATGCATTTACATCAAAACTAAAGTTATTGGTTTGGCACATTTAAATATTTATGCAGCATTTTGGAGAATTGAACTTTCACTAAGGAATGTACTTCTTTTGGACGTTAAAGGTTTACAAGGGACTTTTTTTGGCTTATGGGAATTTGATGGTATAGTTTTTTTTAATGTGAAGAAAGGAAAGGAATATTTTTGGGTATTGAGCATGACCGAGAACTATGCATAATGTTGGATGTTTGAAGAATGACAGTGATATGCTATGTCAGTTTTTGGACAAAAATGGTGATATATATATATATATATATATATATATATATATATATATATATATATATATATATATATATATATATAAGTTGTATTAGCTTTTAAAATAGGGTGAATATTTGAAAGAAATAAAACATGTTTGAAATAATATGGATGCGGTTTCAGTAAATTATTGCCTATAATTGCTTATTCTGTATTTAATGCAACGAGAAATGTCGTTGTGAAACACAAGCTAGTTATTGCAACGACGGTAGTCGTTGCCAAAAAAGAGAAGGGCTTTCGCATACAAGATTTATTTTGCAATGGAAAAATCTATTGCAACAACAATTTTTCGTTGTTAAAACCCCCTTTTTCGCCACAAAAAATGTCGATGCAAAAGTCTTCTGCTATAGCTGTCCGGCAACGACAAATTTCGTTGCAAAAGATAGTTTTAGCAACGAGTTTGGATGTATTGCAACGACTTTTGTCGTTGCAATAAATGGCTATTCTTGTAGTTCCATTTACTTAGGGGATACTTAAGAAATGAGATTATTTATAGTTGATTGATGGTTGAGATTATTTTTAGGTCACAAATAGCTGTGATTATGAATGTTAATTTGTTTATTTGTGAACGAGTATTCAGAGTGAAATAACAAATAGAACCTTATTTAGCTAGGGTTCAAAAATACAAATTTTAGTTACTAGAACATGACTTGCTCATGTCCGGCTAAGGCCCTGTGTAGGGTGAGCAACCGCACAGGGCCCAGAAATATAAGGGCCAATTGTATATGTTGTTTGTCCAAAGTAAAAAAAATGAAAAAAAATTGAATCTAATAAATGTTTCACCGCTTTCACGCACGCTTCTGGTGGTTTCTTCTGCTTTGTTCCAAAACCCCATTAATGATAATTGAATATAATCCTCCGTCATTTCCTAGTTTACAAACTATACAGTTCCAAGGTGACTTTTCTTCTCCACTTTTTTTCATCCTCCATTTTATCGAATTTAAGTGATTTCAGTAGCATCACCTACTACTATACATTCATCCACCAACATTCCTTTCAACTTTACCGATCATTCTTTGACCTTTTCTCTTGAGTTTCAATCAAATCTTTTCGATTTAATTTATTCTTTTCCAGAATTAGTTTGCAATCTGTTTTAAAGCAACAACAATATTTTGGCTTGTGAAGCAAGTTGTTAACAATGGACGTCTTCATTATTCTTCGGTACATATTTACATTTTTGCAATTTTTTCCTTTTTTTTGGTGTTCTTTATTTATGAATATGTATTATATGTTATTTCGTTTGGAAAGAAAACAAATTTTAATTTTATTAGTTGTATGAAATTTTACTTTTGACATTTATATAACGACGTCTATTTTTTACTCTTTTGGGGCCTCATAATTTACTATAGCATAGGGCCCCTGAATTGTATGAGACGGCCCTGGACTTGCTCACTCGTACTCTAATTAGCGCTGCTGGAGGCTTTCGTGCAGCTCAATCAATCCCTTGCTTGTTCCCAAAATTCCCAAGGTTACACCTTCGGAATACCTCAGAAGGGAATTTTTCTATACTTCCTTCAATCTTCACTTTACGCCACGCCGACTCCCCTCTCGTCATAAGGCGTGATTCACGTAGCAAAGAAGCCCTTCTAGGTGCCTATTCTTTGTGCGAGGGTGGTAAGGGGTGCTTTTCCTGTGCTATAGAAAATCTCTTTAGATGCGTTATCTAGACTTTCTAAGTCAAACACTACCTTAGGAGTACTACCCACCCATTTTCCACCAATGTAGAGTAGCATTCTTTTGTTGTTATGTTCCTACTGATTTCGCACGTAGGAGATCGAGACACAGCCCCAGGACTATAGAGAAAGATGTAGATCGATCGCCCTATATTTATCATGCAGACTCAATGTCTCCCACTGAAAGTAGTACCTTATCCTTGACCACCATTAGCACGGACCAAAGAAGATTGGAAGTAGGTACCTATTACACAATCTCTCGATTTCTCTCTTTCTCGCAATGGAGTGAACTACTAGCAATTCTCAAAAGAAGGACTAAAGGGTGTAGTATTGGGTTACAAAAGGAATCCTTTTCTTTACGATCTTATCTATTGTGATAAGAAAAGCGCTCTTAGTTCAGTTCGGTAGAATGTGGGTCTCCAAAACCCGTTGTTTTTGGGAGCTGTAGTTTTGGAGGATTTTTGCCCTTTGGGGGATGAGGGATTTCATGGTCTAATACGGATGAGAACTCCTAGCCGATAGCCCAGAGATCTTTCCTAAGCGGATATCCCCGATTCATTCATTACAGTAAGAGAAGCTAAGGTTTCGTATGTGTTATATCCTTTCGATCAAGCAACAACTTCTAGGGCAATGAAATTGTTCAAGAAGTCAAAAAAGAGCGGAGATATTCCCGAAACTTACAAAGAAAAAAGGAAGTGAGTAGCTACTACTTATTCAAAGACTGCGGGTATCGGAGAAACAACAGCTGCCTATTTACAAGGGTTGGAACCCACTTCTGAACCGTCTTCTTCTGAATGGCAGGTCTAACAGATCTAGGTTGAGGCGCTCCTTTACGCCCTTAGAAGTTCAAGTAAGTGAGTAGAAACTACCTTCATGAGTCTTTACGAGGGAAGAGAAGGCGAAGAAGTTGCTTGTCCGATTCTATACCATTCAAGCTAGGGTTGGGATTTGGGAAGCAAAATAATGCATAATACTAACTAGTTCGTCAAAAATACCAAAAAACAATAATCGCACTAGAAATAAGATACAATACTTCTGTGAGTCTACCCAAAAAAAAGATACAATACTTGATTGAAAAGTACACTGCGTAACACAGAAGATATATCTACATGACTACATCAACCACGGGAATTTTTTTTTTTTTTTTTTTGAATAGAAAAAAAAAAAAAGTAACCAAGAGTAAAGTTTCCCCTAGCTCCAGGGAAGATCAATAGCTTGAATTACACTACAACTAAAATAAACGAGGAGAAAAGAAAAGCGAAAAAGAGAAAAAGCTGAACTTTCTTCTTAAAAAGTCAACCAAGGATAGAACTAAACATAAAGACACACTAGCATCCTCCTCAAACTAAAAGAGGAGGAGAGACCATTTAAGTATATAAAGATGGATAGATAGAAGGTAGGATCTGACGGAGCAGTGGAGTAATCTTTCATCATTAATTATATTGAAATGGGTTATTGTGTGCCGGAGTCTTGTTCGACCCTTGTCCTGCTACTTCTTTGTGATATATCGACGATGATCTCTGGGCAATCCGTTTGAGCGCAGAAGTACATGAGCGAGGATAAATGAAAAAAATGGTAGCAACGAGTTTCCACAGGAAAGACAGTAGATGTCTCCTCATTGTGAGGATTAATGCAGTGCACAGGACACAAGTAAAGATAGCCAACCAGCGAGTATCAGGGTAGGTAGTTACATACACACCCGTCATAAAGGCCACAAGAGTTGCATAAAATGATCCTTGCAAGAAAATGATGGTCGTATCAACCAGCAGCAATGCTTCATCTGTATAATCATGGTATGTGGTAAGGATCCAAACGAGGCAGAATAGGACCATAACGGAGCAACACATTCCCACCATATCCGATACCATAAACACTTGAAACGCAGCCTTCTTTAATAGCATAGGTACTCCAGTTTTGTCATCATATCCACCAGGGACTGTGAATGCTGCTGTGAATGTTACTGTTGTCAATAACGCTGCCACCACTGCTAGTGCACTCATGTATTCCTTTATATCTGCTTTTCGTACTCCGTAACGGCTTCTACTTGAGCTCCAAAATAACGGACCTCTAATCATGATCGGTGATTTTTTAAACTGTGAAGAGTAGTAGTAATTCAATACTTACTTTCTTAGAAGAATATGCATTATCATACAGAAAATCAGGTCATAGCCACTCCTATTTTAATTGACATTTTTAAATGGGTGGTAATCAGTGTTACGTAGAGCGAGGACAATATATATATGCCAACTTAATTCAACTACCTTTCATCGAGATAGAATTTTGAAATGATCAAGGCTATTTGGTAAGTACCATAAATAATATGGCCAAACTACCATAATTGGTATAAAAAGATGGGTTTTTGACAAATTGGTATGAAAAAAATCACTATCCATATACTTCCTCCGTTTCACAATAAGTGAAACACTTCCCTTATTTGGAATAATCACAATAAGTGAAACCAAGCTCTAAATGGTAAAAAAAGTTCACTCTTATTACAAATATACCACCAAAAAGCAAGAGGGGAACACAACTTCAATACTTATTCACTCTACTTTATTGTGGTCCCAACTTTCTTTCTCTAAATTCCTTGGTAACTCCCCACTTTCTCTATGTTTCACTTATTATGAAACGGAGGAAATATATGGTATAAAAGTCGGGTACTTTAACAAATGGGTATAAAAGAACAAGCCTGACATCATATAAGCCTAACTTTAAACTAGGTGTACTTTTTTCAAATGCATTTAACATAAACTAATAATAATACATTATTATGAATATCATATTTTCTCACTCTTTTTGTTGAGACCTATGGCCCAATGTGGTCTCATTTACAGCCCAATGAAGCTTAGTCTAGTAGTCCAGCTTTAGAGCTCAGTTTAATTCTAATTTGCTTAGTCTCCAAGTATCAGTACTGTTGTGTCACCAGTACTGATATTAATGTCTTTTGTCTGTTGCTAATACTGATGTATCATGCTCATTGGCCAGCTGTCTTTAGGCAGTTATTTTGTTTGATCCAAGAAGGATTCTAGGACACTTGTCTCTCAAGGAATGGTGTCTGTAATTGTGAGCATCAGAGTATTTATGTAGCACAGAATGACTGTAAGAAATCATTTCAGAAATGGGAGAATGAAAAGAGTAGTGGAAAAGTTCTCACTGCTGCTAAGCATGACTCAGTTTCATTATTGTTTACATGGTATCAGAGCTAAGGTTGCTCAAATTATAAACACTCACTAAATTTTTTTTTCTTCTCACCATAAAAATCTTACCTTTGTTAAATCAGTTCATCCAAAATAGCTAGAAAAAAGAAGATGACAACTAATGAAGCAACTAGCCCTCTTTATCTCCATCCTTCAGATGGAAACAATTTCATGACTGTGGAGAAGCTTCAAGGATCATCAAACTATAGATCCTGGAAGCGCTCCATGGAAATAGCACTAGCTTTAAAGAGGAAGCTAGGCTTTGTTACAGGTCAGGTTAAAAGAGAGAGTGGTACAGGAGTGAAGGCTGAAGCATGGGATACTTGTAATAGCATGATAATCTCATGGATACTTGGTTCAGTATCTGAACTTATAAAGAAATCCATCATGTTTGTAAGCAATGCTTACCAGATCTGGAAATAGTTGGAGACAAGATTTTCTCTTACTAATGGAACCAGAAAATACAAACTGAACAAGGACTTGTATGAAACAAAGCAAGATGGAAAACAAGTTAGTGAGTATTACACTTCCATGAGAAGGGTATGGGAAGAACTTGAATCTCTTACCACTCTACCTGCTATTACTACAGTTACAACAGAAGTAACTGAGTTCATAGGTGTTATACATCAACAACAAGAAGAAACTAAGCTATTTCAGTTCTTAAATGGACAGGATGAGGTTTATGGACTTCAGAGGAGTCAAATGTTGATGATGAGTCCTCTACCAACTGTTGAAACAACATGTAGTTACATAGAACAAGAGGAGGCTCAGAGGGAAGTTCTGGGACAAGTGAAAGAAGAACCAGACTCCATTGCTATGTACAGCAAATGAACTGGGGGAGCAATGAGTCAAAAAGGATCAACAACAGGACTCCAGTGCAGTGTGTGTGGGAAGCTAGCACATATAGCAGGAAATTGTTGGTTTGTAATTGGTTTTCCAAGCAAAGGGAATAACCAAGGACAGAACCAGGCTCAATCTCAGTACAAAGGAAAGGGAAAGATGAACTATAGTAACCAACAGAAGTGGAACAAAGGGAAAAATAGAGAGCAGAAAATTGCTGCAAATGTTCATCATAGTCACAATGATGGAACATCAAGTGTTCAAGGAAGCACCATAACTATTCATAAACTTGAACAACTTCTCAAATTACCGCCTACACCATCTAAAGCAGGAGACACAGATGATGAAATGGAGGTTAGCTATGAAGGAGGTGGTGTCCTGCTACTTTGCTGATACTGGTAATAATGGTGCATGGACCATAGATACAGGAGCCTCAGACCATATGACTGAGACTCCTGATATCCTCACTGATCTTACAGAATGCAAGAAAAATGCCCTGATTAACCTACCAACTGTGAGACTTCTAAGATTTCTCATACTGGTAATAATATAGAGTTGAAAAACAATGTGAAACTCAACAATGTTATGTATATTCCAGCATTTAAACATAACTTATTATCAGTTCAAAAGATGTGTGAAGATGGAAATTACAAGGTGATGTTTTATAAAACTTTATGTATGATAGTTGATGAAGTCACAGGTGAAGTGAAGGGAGTAGGAAAAGGTGAAAATGGGTTGTACTATATGCTTAATGAGCTTGTTGATAAGACCCTGAGAAGAATTAGGGAACAAAGTACTAACAGTGCTTATGTGAGAAAAATTAGAGTGAGAAATGGAAGTGCTATGACTGCTAGCAGTTGTAGAAATATTCCTAATGTCATTAAAAATGTTCCTAGACTTAGCAAGGATACTCTATGGCATCATAGGTTGGGACACACACCTATGAAGAAGTTGATGATGATAGAAGAGATTGGTGTGAAGGGAAATGGAGCAGATGTGTGCTTAGCCTACCCTCTAGCTAAGTTTACCAAGCTGCCATTTCACAAAAGTGATCCAAGAGCAAAGGAAAGCTTTGCACTTGTTCAAATTGACACATGGGGACCTTACAAGGTCAATTACAGAGGAAAATTCAGGTATTTTCTTACCTTGGTAGATGATTACTCAAGAGTTACTTGGCTCCATCTACTAAAACTAAATCTGATGCATTTGATGCTATCATGAACTTTGCTCTCATGATTCAAACTCAGTTTGGCAAAGGAATCAAGATGTTGAGATCAGACAATGCACTTGAGCTTGATGATACAAAGTGCAAGAAGTTTTTAGGAGAAATAGGGATTGTTCATCAAACATCCTGTCCTAATAGACCCTAACAGAATGGGAGAGCTGAAAGGAAACACAGGAACATACTTGAGATAGCTAGATCTCTTAGGTCTCATGCTGGGTTACCTCTCCAATTTTGGGGAGATTGTTTTCTCACAACAACACACATAATCAATAGGGTTCCTAGTGATATCTTGAAGGGAAAAACTCCATATGAAGTATTACATGAGAAAAGTCCTGAGTACAAGCAAATGAGATCATTTAGGTGCCGGGCATATGCCTATAATCCAGAGAGAAAAAGGGATAAATTCCAAGCAAGAGGGGTGCCATGCATCTTCTTGGGATATTCTAATACTCAAAAGGGTTATAGATTGCATCACTTGCTAACATGGGTATCATTTGTGTCAAGGGATGTTATATTCTATGAATCTATATACCCCTATCATATTTTTCACTCAAGCACCCCTCAATCACTTACAGTGAAGCCATATGAAGTTCAATACAATACTGTTGCTGTGTATGATGATGAATAGAATGAAGATGAAGTTAGAGAAGAAGTAAGAGAAGAAAATGAAGATGATATCACTGAACCTGCCTTGTCTCCTAGAAGGTCAAGCAGATCTCATAAGGCTCCTGTATGGCATCAAGATTACCATATAAGTACCAACCATGTTCAAAGAGTTGGAACAACTCAAGTTTCACCATAATTTACTTGCATGATGAGCTCTGTAAGTACAGCTTCAAATCCAAGGCATTTTAAAGAAGCAATACAACACTCACATTGGCTTGTTGCCATGAATGAGGAGTTGGAAGCACTTGAGAGTAATCATACATGGGAGATAACTGATCTTCCACCTGGAAAGCAAGCAATTGGTTGCAAGTGGTTATACATCACTAAGTTTGACCCTCAAAGAAATATTACTAGGTATAAATCTAGGCTAGTAATTCTTGGAAATTAAATAGGCAAAAGTATGGCATAGATTATGCTGAAACTTTTGCACCAGTAGCAAAGTTGACTACTGTGGGGGCTTTACTAGCTGTTGCAGCAATGGAAGGTTGGCATACACATCAAATGGATGTGAAAAATGCCTTCCTCCATGGAGAATTGGAAGAAGTGGTGTATATGAAATATCCACTAGGTTATGAAGGGAAAGGTTTTAGGTTTGATATCACATCTCAGGGGGAGAATTATGTGAATAAACCTACTACTAACAAGGTGTGCAGACTCCTTAAATCACTCTATGGTCTCAAGCAGGCACCAAGGCAGTGGTTTGCTAAGTTGAGATCAGTTTTGATAGAAAATGGCTTCAAACAGTCAAAGAGTGATTACTCTTCATTTACTAAGGTTGATGGATCAACATTTTTGGCAATTCTTACCTATGTTGATGATCTGATCCTAACAGGGAATGATATGAAGGCCATCACACATGCCAAGACCTTTCTTCATAAGGAATTCAAGATGAAAGACATGGGAAACTTAAGCTACTTCTTAGGAATAGAAGTAGACAGAACTGATCAGGGGATTTTCTTGTCTCAGAAAAAATACATCAATGATCTTCTTACACAGTATGCTATGACTGGTTGTAGAACATTGAAGCTCCCTATGGAGACTCATGTCAAGCTCCCTCCCATTGGAGGATCTCTCCTCCCACATCCTGAGATCTATCAAAGACTCATTGGGAAGCTTATCTATCTAACACTCACTAGGCCAGACATTGCCTACATAGTCCATATTTTAAGTCAATTCATGCACAATCCAACTTCTGTTAACTTTCAGGCTGCAAAAAAGGTGTTAAGGTACCTTGTTGGATCAAAGGATCAAGGTATTATTCTTGCTTCTAAGTCAGGGGCTCAACTGAAAGCTTTCTGTGACAGGTCTACTTCAGGTTTCTACATTCTTCTTGGCAAGTCACCTATTGCTTGGAAATCCAAAAAGCAAAATCTGGTAGCAAGATCAACAGCAGAGGCAGAGTACAGGTCTATGGCTACGGCCATTTGTGAAGTCATGTGGGTTAAGGAACTGCTTAAGGAATTAGGGCTTAAGCATCTTGGCTCTACCCCTATTTTTTGTGACAACCAGGCTGCTTTGGCTATTGCAGCAGACCCTGTGCACCATGACAAGACCAAACATGTAGATATTGATTGTCATTTTATTCGAGACAAAGCAGCTGAAGGTCATATCACTCCAACCTATGTGCCTACTTCTGAGCAGGTAGCAGATGTTCTTACTAAAATCTTGACTACTGAACAACACATGCAACTCTTATTCAAGCTGGGAGTTCACACACTTCAATCAGTCTCCTCATTCTCATCTTGAGGGGGAGTGTTGAGACCTATGACCCAATGTGGTCTCATTTACAGCCCAATGAAGCTTAGTCCAGTAGTCCAGTTTTAGAGCTCAGTTTAATTCTAATTTGCTTAGTATCCAAGTATCAGTACTGCTGTGTCACCAGCCAGCACTGATATTAATGTCTTTTATCTATTGCTAATACTGATGTATCATGCTCATTGGCAAGCTGTCTTTAGGCTGTTATTTTGTTTGATCCAAGAAGGATTCTAGGACACTTGTCTCTCAAGGAATGGTGTCTGTAATTGTGAGCATCAGAGTATTTATGTAGCACAAAATGACTGTAAGAAATCATTTCAGAAATGGGAGAATGAAAAGAGTAGTGGAAAATTTCTCACTGCTAAGCATGACTCACTTTCATTATTGTTTACGCTTTTGTATTTGTTAACCCCTTATTATTATTTTTCCTTGATACACATTCCATTATTGCCTTTGCTATTATATCATTTGGAAAAGGATTAAGAGGGAAACATAAGGTAAAACGAGGTTGAAAATACTATTGTTTAAGTATGAGTTTAACTTAAATCCGAAAAAAACCCAAGTTTTATATGATATTTGGAAACTTTTTAATTATCCAATTCTTCCATCTTATTTTATATCCCGTAATTTTTAAGCTTGTCAGTTTCAATGATTTATCAATTTAATATAGTTACTTATATAAGTTTAAGGTGATGTGTTTTCACTTTCGATCAGTTGAATAGCTGCTGATGAGCAAATTCATTTGAGTTTCAGCTAATTTACTTAATAGTTTCAACTCCTTTTTAGTTAGCGTTACAAAAAATTGCCTTATTAGGCTGAAAAAAAATTATAAAATGGCTTATGGATATAGCCGTGAGACTTTCCATTCCAAATTATATGTAAATTATCAATAATCTTTCACAAAATCTTGAGTGTACGTAATTCTGAAAAATCTTATATGATCTTGAATCTTGATATTTCCAATTTTAGTCAAGAGCAGCCAAGAAAAATCTTACAGATTCAAACAAATTTGAATGAAACAAATTTTTAGATTTCCAGAATTGAATTAAGAACAAATTTTCAGATTTAAGACACATCAAGAACAAATTTGAATTAATTGATTCACATACACTACTACACTCAAAGGAGAGAAAAAGTGAAGTGATGAAAAAAAAGAAGAAAAAGCAAAGGGATAAGGATGGGAAGAATCAAGGTAGATGAAGAACTAGGGGCGGAACATCACGGAGGCGGGTGGGAGCCGCGGTCCCGGCGAACTTTTGAATTTTCCTAAATATTAAAGTTGAAAATATAATTTTTTTAAATAAAATAGGTTAATTTTATATTTGGCCCCATTTAAAAATACAAATTATATTTTGGTCCCCTCAAAAATATTTTTCTGGTTCCGCCCCTTGTAAACTGAAGAACAATCACAATTGTGAAGAAATTTCACTAATCACGAAGAGATCTTGACGCCGTTGACGAGTGAGGAAGAATGATGACTTATTTTGGCCGGCAATGATAACAAACAGATGAACGTCAAAGACACTTATGGCTTTGGGCCAACGGAGGAGATAACACCAGCGAAACTTAGAGTTGGGCTGACGAACTTCGAGTGAAGATTGATTGGAAGTATAAGTTATGGTGGGAAGATAGATTTGGGAAGGAGATCGGAGAAGAGGAAAGAGGAGAGGGGAGAAGGTTTGATAAAGAATATGAAATTTGAAGAATAAGGTAGAGAGGGTGTGCACCGGTCTAGGACCGGACTCGGACCGGTTGGACCGGTGGACCGGAATCTGGAAATTCCGTGGACCGGAACCGGACTAGAATATTCCGGACCAGAATTTCGGGTCCGATCCTGTTTTGGATTGGTTGGACCGGAATTTGTATTTTTTTAGTTAAAAGAATCTTTTTTGCTTATAACATAAACATATTTATAAATTTCATACATTAAAATCTAATAATTCTAAAAGCATTAATTGTAAAGGCAAAAAAATGAAGTTTTAGCTTTCTAACTTTCTAATTTTTGAGCTTTTTTTTGAACCCTTAAACCTATTTTTACTATATAAAAAAAGAGAATTCCGGTCCACCGGTCGAGACTGGAAATTTCGGATTTGGACCGGACCAGATCGAGAATCCGAAATCCCAAATTATTCCAGTCCGGTTTCCGATCCAGTTCATTCTGGTCGGGTTCCGGTCCGAATTCCGATCCCAATCCTAAAGTGTACACCCCTAAAGGTAGGGCATGCATGCTACATTTCTTAAAAATGATATGATATAGATTAATAATAAAATGACACAAGTTTCTTAAACAAAGATGTATTTTGGGTTGAAAAAGATATATAACAAAGTACTCCCTCCGTTTTTTTTCTCACTTGAAATCTTGACGCTATTCATACTTAGAGAGAATCTTCTTAACTTTTCTCAATTTCTAAGAAAAAAACATAGTCATGTGGGATCATGTTTGATTCGTCTCAATTAGTATTTTATTAATATTCAATCGTTATAATTAATATATAATGAAAGATATTTAAGTTCAAAGAAGTGTGTTGGGAGATGTGGAAAGTGGGAATGATAAAAAAACAGAGGGAGTGTAAAAGATACATATTTGGTGAAAAGTGATATAAAAGTCAACAAAAATGATATCATTTATTTTATAAATGGTATTAATATGTGTAATAATCATAAAGAGTTGAAAAACAATAATGAAAATAGGGAAAATGATACAAGTTTGTTGAAAAATTACACAAAAGTGAGTAATGCTGATATCATTTTTCTTGTAAAGGATATTAGTTTGAGTAATAATGACAATGTATATAAAAAGTTGGTAAATAATAATAAAATAGGGCAGAATGATACAAGTTTGCTGAAAATGACATACAAATGACATAGAAATGAGTAATAATGATATGGTACATAAGGAGTTGACAAATAATTATGAAATACGGGAAAATGATATATGTTTTATGAAAAATGACCTAAAAATGAGTAAAAATGACACATAAATGAGTAATAATGGTAAGATACATAGGGAGTTGACAAATAATTATAAAATACGGGAAAATGACATGAAACAACTACAAAATAATATAAGTTTGTTGAAAAATGTCGTAGAAGTCGATAATAATGACATGAAAGAGTTTTATAAATGACATGAAGCAAATTTGTAAAAAAATGACATGAGACAACTCGAAAATGATATGAAATACGCCAATAATGCCATAAAAATGAGTAATAATGATATGAAACACTCATATTACTTCATGTATGTGAGTTGTTGTTACACAATATGTTATGGTTGAATATGTTACACATAAGACAGACTCGATCATAATCTATATTGTTATTTATTTCGAATCGCATGAGCTGTAAAAATGCGATAGAGGTTGTGTGAAAAAAATGCAAAATTGGCCTCAACACCACAAAATATAACGTGGGTGCACCCATCACCACCAAGTTTGACTAGTAGCTAAAACACCACAAATTATTGGTCTGGGCACATCGAGTGTCATAAATGACGCTGAAGTTAATTTTTTTCGACACATGCTCACGTGACTTAGGCTTCTAATTAATGGAAAAATAGAATAAATGAAAGAAAAAGGGGACATGGAAAAAAAAATTTGTACGGATTCCCAGCCGCCGGCAAAAAAAGTCAGCTTCGTCATTTATGACACTCGCTGCACCCATACCAATATTTTGTGGTGTTTTAGCTACTAGTAAAAGTTGATGGTAATGGGGGCACCCGCGCCATAGTTTTGAGGCGAATTTTGCCAAAAAATGAGCGGTTATTTGACAGAGCATACATGTTAGATTGGTACTTACCCAGAGAGGAATAGTTTCTGCTTCTCCTAGCGCAGTCTCGATTGTCTCGATATCATAAAGCAGTTGGTCTTTCATGAAATCCTTATCGACAAAATGTTCTGTCAATAAGTTGGCGGTGCCAAAAGCTTCGTTCTTAAAAGCAAAATACAATGGTTTATTTCCGTCATCATCAATGGTATTCATAAGAACTCTCGCCTGTGGTACCACTTTACAAAACTCTCGAGTAATCCAATGTTCTTTACCATATGATTTTAACCAGTGGAATAAATTACGACCTTGATTATCATAATGTCTTACTGACTGAGGACAATGGTAAAGTATTCGTGCTGCCACCCCAAGATGAAAACCGTGAACTGCTCTCAACAAAGGAGTAAAACCCTCCGCATCCCGTGAGTAGACTGCCGATGCATTTTTTTCAAGTAACAAGTCCACCATCCCGTCAAATCTTCCGAATCTCTGTGCTGGCTTAATGCGTCGACCTAATGATACAAATTACAAAGAACATAGATAAGACCAAGGTGGCAACATTGCAAGGTGCGCATATACATGATGCTAATTCTTTCTACCTCACTGCTGATAAGATCTTAAACATGATATAGTATTAGTAAGTGAGTCTTGTATGAGACTGTCTTACTGATGTGTCATATTTTTATATAGGTTTTAGGTACATTTAAGTTGCATTTTAGGAACATATAGGTGCATTATAGTTTGTTAATAATTGCACACTATTACTTAATTTGTGAAATATTACTCCTTTTGTGTGTTTTTGGTATTCTTTGATGAATTTCAAGTATTGAGAACATAATTGGAGTATCATTGGACAAGCTTGAGTAATTAGGAGCAATTGGAAGCAAGCTACGTTGATAAGGATCGTTATGATGAACATATTTGAGTGCAATTTGGAGCTAAATTGGAGTTGGAATTCAATGAAAGATTTGTGGAAATTGAGTCATGTTCACTATTTTATCCATAACTTTTGACTCGATAATTACAATTTGATGATTCCAGCAGCATTGGAAAGTAGGCTTGAAGATCTTTCAAACGATAGGTTGTACGGCCGAAGGCGAGTTATATTCTGAGTGATATGGGATTCGCAAGTTGGCCCTGTTTTGCTGAGCCTTCCTACGCGCGTGCGGATTACTTTAATTCCGCCACTTTAATGATTTATATGGCTTTCCTTATCTTGTAACTTGGTTTCCTACTAGTATTAGAAGATATAACTTTATATTAGAGATTTCTAATTAGGTTAGATAACTACTATCTACTATTGACGTTTCACGTTGCACGTTATTCTTCTCTCTAGATTTTCCTCCCTAGTTTATTTTCTATTGCTACTTTGGAGATTCAAGATTGAAGATTTCATATAAGTCTTCTATTCAAGTATTGTATATCAAGTTTTATTCTTTCTTTCTCTTTTGTTTATTTAATTATGTTTTCAATCAAGTTTGTTGATTTTATTGCCATGATTAGTGAGTAGTCGTTTTATCTAGGATTGGGTTGAGCGCTAGCATGGATTGATCATATGATTCTTCTCTAATTCCCATGTTATTGAGTTATATGCTTAGGGTTTGATAAGATTGTTTTTATTGTCAAATTTGCATCTTGATTTAGCCCTAATTTTATATTATCAACGAAAGTTGGAGTTCAGATTAGGAATATTTGTTTGATGCTAAATTGTTATTTGATTAATTGAGTTTATCAACGAAAGTTTGGTCTTGATTTAGATAATCTTGTCATTGATTTGAATTCTCCCATGAAAATAGGTGAGAACTAAAATTGGGAATTATTTGACATTGGTTCTTAATGCTTCTAATTATGTGTGTAAGCCATGAAAATAGAAGACATACATGTTAGTTAGGCCTTTTTTTATCACGAAAGTGAACTCTAGGTATTGAGGAATGATCGAGGATTTAGTTTCGGTTCGCAGCTGTGCTTTATTACTGAGTCATAAGGGAATGTCAATCTCGTCTAAGCTATAATTGAATAACTGGGATGTGAGTAATGTTTTGATCAATTCATATTAGTGGTGATGCTTAATCTTAGTGTTTTAATTATCATATATATCATAGTTTGTCATATTTTGTTATTTGTTTAGCTATTAGTTACATAGATTCTCCTTGATATTTGGATTGTGTAGCTATTTCATAGTCTAAAATCAACTAGTGTTTAGTCTTGCAACTCCCTGAGTTCGGCCCGTATGTGCTACGACACCGTTCACTTGCAGTATTAAAATTAATGTAAGCCCACCTCACTTTGTTCCCTAAAAGGAACACTGCATAAGTTAAAAGGATCACTCTAACAGTTAAAAGAGTCATTTTAAGATAATGAGTCATCACGTGCATTAAAGAGGTCACTCATGACCCCTTTAGGACAACAAGTTATCTAAATCTACTATAAATCATGGTAAGACGGTCTTATATGAGATTTATGGCATATAGAATAAAGTTCACTTGAGAATACTTCTTATATGATAGCATGAGAACTGTGAAATTGTAATCCATTTTAATTAAAATATAACCACTTTTGATATAAAACATGATAATCTTTTACCCATATTATAATCCTTTTGGAAGTTGGGCTCCACAAGGAAAAAAAGATCATAATTTAGCGAAAATGGATTAAGGATTTGTTACTTACCAAAAGAAAAAAAAGGATTTGTTAAAAAAGATTATAACACAGAGTTCTCATTGTATACTAGCATTATTTGCTTGCTATGCGTGCATGTCATATTAACGTTTTTTTTTTCTTAATTAGTTATTCATCAGTGTTACAAAAAATTTAATTCGAACAAACATTTATAATTATTTTAAATTTTTTAATATGTTTTTCTTAAATCAATGTTTCTTTGGGTTTTTAGTTATTTGGTTTTTAAATTTCTTAGGCATTCCAGGTTCCACATTGGGGTAGCCTAGGTCAAGAGTCAAGACATTGTTCTGTGTTCTATTGATGAGCTTTGTTGCACCGCTTTTTTGATAGTTTCTTTTTGGATTTTTTGATTTTAATAATGCAACCTTTTAGCCATTCGCAACGAATAAGCTAACCTTTTAGTTATTCCTAAATAATGCAACTTTTAACAAAAAATTCTCTGAATGGGTAAAAACCGGATGCAACCTGATAAACAGGTTGCCCGGGACACTTGTCACAATTTCATTGGTTAGTTTTTATTTTTTGTTGAATTAAAAAAACAAAATTCTTTTTTTCCTCTCTTCCTTATCTCCCTCCACCAAAGACAAAGTGAACTCTTCCCCACCCCACCCCCTCCCCCTCGATCTCCCCACAGCCCCCACCACCGCCACCGCAACCACCACCTTCACCACCACTCACAACCACAACAACCACCTTCACATCCCCAAATCACCACCACCAAAATCGACCACCAAATCGAACCCCACCCTTATTTTCCACCGTGCACAACCCGCATACCAAATCGAACCACGACCCATGCCACTTGTCAGGACCACCACCTTGCGCCGCTTCACCACCATCAACCAACCAAGACCCCCTTTGCGCCCTAACTTCGCCCCACATGCGCTCTCTCTCTTCTTTTTCTTCGCCTCAAGACACAAACCACTGACAAACCACGAGCACCCACAAATGAACCGGATCCGTAAGTTCCGTGGGTGAGTTCGAACCGTAACCACAGGTCGAACACCAACGAAATTTCGGCCTCCATGTCATGTTTAAATGCTGGTGGTGGTCGATTTGGTGGTTGTGGCGGTGGAGAAAAGTTATGAGGCCGGCGAGAGTGAGGGAGGGGGAGGCGCGGGGAGATCGAGGGGCTGCGTGGGGGGGGGTAGCGAGGGTAGGGGAGGGTCAAAAAAAATTTAACAGGTTACAAGTCAATCCGACTTATTGTAGGAATTTTTTGTTAAATGTTGCATTATTTAGAAATAACTAAAATGTTAGCTTATTCGTTGCGAATGGCTAAAAGGTTGCGTTATTAAATTCAAAAAATCCTTTCTTTTTTTGTAGTGATTGGGTGGTTTGTGCCTTGACTTATCGTTCGTCATTTTTTTTTTTTGTTGGGTCGGCGCTCGCTTTCGTGAATGACCAAGAAATAACCTATTGTGTCCAGATGCTCCACTGAAGCTGAGTATCATTCAATTTGTCGCTACTTCATGTGAGCTTAAATGGTTAAACTCCGTATTGTTTTCTCCTTGTGTTAGGCATTTTAAACTTATGCAGTTGTATTATGTGACAGGGCTGGCCCTGGGCCAGGGCAAGCGGGGAGCCCGCCCAGGGCCCAAAATCTTAAGATATCTTTGGCCTTTATAAAAAAAGAAAAGAAAAGAAGAGATACGCTGCAGCAAGGCCGTGAAACTACGCGATAATCACGCTCCACAATCTTCACCGTCTAACCACTACCACCCCCAAAACAATTCAGTTTCCAAAAATTTAAAATTTCAATCTTTTATTTATCAACAACAGTCCCTCATTTATCTCTTTTCCCACTTTTTTTTCACCCTGAAATCTTCTTGAAATTTTCCCATATCAATCGAAAATATATGTTCTTCCAATTTATAATAATCTTCAAAATGAAGAAGAAAAAAATTGAGTACAAATAGCTTGTTTTCAGTTGTGATTTGTTAATTGTGATTTGTAAAAATTGAGTAAAAAATTGAGTACTTGTAGGTTTGTAATTGTAATCTTCTTCTTTTTCTGTATGCTAATTTTCATTTATAATTCTAAATTTTTTTTATTTCCTTATAATGTGAGATTTGATAATTCATATTTTAGGTGTTGGGTTATTAAAAGAAATAAGTTTTCGAATTTCTTACTGTTTGGGTGAGTGGATTGATTGGTGTAATGCTGTTGACAAGAGTTTCGTATAACTTGCGTAGTTGTATAGCTGATAAAGAAAAAACTAAGCAATTGCAAGGACATGTTTAGTTTGTTTTAGTTGGTTATCTTGATTTTTAGTAGTTCATGATTGTTCTATTGGATCATTCTTTCTGGTTGTTGAATTTACTAATAAGCTGTTCTCGATCTCCACCCTTCTAGATGCTATGCGTGCAGTGTGTAGTATGATATCTCACATTCTATTTAGCATATTTTGGAACTTCCTTTTGGTAGCAGCAGCAATTTTTTTGCCAACATACAATCCACAGTTGTGCCTCCAGCTTCCCCAGTTTTTCTTCATTTCTTCCCTCCTACGTTTCAATTGCAATGATTTTTGTTTTGTTTAATTTGATGAAAACTTTTCATTAAAATTATTTAATTGAGTATTTCCTATAATCTCTCGTGCGCTAGGGATTCATTTTCTAATTTTTGTCCCGGGCCCATCAATATTCAGGAACGACCCTGTATGTAATAGTTAATCTGCCCTCCACATTATGAAAAAAATTGGCGTTTGATGTACTAAACATATTGAGTTATGTTGTCATTTTGATCGAGATGAATTAGTTTATGGCGTAGCTACATGTCGTGTTCCTAGGAGACATCAATTAGCAAATATTTTAGCAAAGGCACTCGGGAGCCAACGATCTAGTTTTCTTTTTCGCAAGTTCGTAATCCATGACTTGCATGCTCCGACGTTTGTATTGTAATTAAGTTATTTCCTAATATGCGTACTTTGTTAAGGAGTTTAGGCAAGTTGGATTAAGGTTTCTGGGTTCATAAATACTCTATGTTGTGTCAATAACAATTAAGCCATTTTCCCTATTAACTTTAACATTTAGTGCATTTGTAATCATCTATGTTCTTCAACATCTTTTATCATTGTATTTCCATCTGTCATTTAGTGCATTTGTAATTAATTGTCATTTAAAAAAGTGGCTAAACAAAATGGTGAAAGTAACAAGTGAATGCCCAACAACACAATCTAGCCTAACTTTATTAAAAACGTCTTGGGTGTAACATATTGCACCATAAGTTATTGTGTAACAAAATCTCACACGTACGAACTGATATGACAACAATAAGGCGCACATAATGACGTATACTCCAACAAAAAAGACATGTGTATCAAACAAATAATGACTTCAAACTAATGTCATTATGTCATTTATTTTATGTAATTTGAATTTTGTTTAGGTGTCATTTTGTCATC
The DNA here is from genome assembly GCA_947648045.1 of Beta corolliflora. Classification (NCBI taxonomy): domain Eukaryota; kingdom Viridiplantae; phylum Streptophyta; class Magnoliopsida; order Caryophyllales; family Amaranthaceae; genus Beta; species Beta corolliflora. The sequence goes on along the minus strand of CANSZD010001723.1, from coordinate 164,652 downwards.
CGTTTTCATATCATTTATGATCTGTTTGATGTCATTTCACTTTTTTATGTCATTAATTTTATGTAATTTATGATCTGTTTCATGTGATTTCAGTTATGTTTGATGAAATTTTGACATGTGTGGCATATCCTTTCTGACTTATTTCATGTCATTTCAATTTTGTTTGATGTCATTTTATCATATGTATCATATCATTTTTTATCTATTTCATATCATTACTGTTTTGTTTAATGTCATCAAAATTATTACTCCTTATTTCACCAACCTTTGACCCACGCCTCGACACCAACCTCCCTCGCCAATAACAATGGCCTCCTCACTCGCTCTCTTACTTTGTGTCGCTATAATCTCTTGCTTCGCAACCTAATCATCCTTATCATCCAGCTTCACTGATGAAAACCCCATCATATTAGTATTAGACGGTGTACATGATATTCAATCTTCTATTTTCTATGTCCTCAGCAAAATTCGTCGTGCACTCTCCCTCGCTCGATTCATCTATAATTTTCTTCGCTCTCTTCTGCATCATTTCATCACCGTTTGATTTAGATCAAATGGCTGGTAATTGAATTTGCAATTGTACCGATTTTTTTATCTTATTGATTTTTTTGTGGAATTATTACCATCATTATTATTCGCCGAAGAAATCTCAGAAGAAGTCGTTGTTTGGCCTCTTTCACAGCTTTCCGCCAACAGTGGTTCCTCCGGTGAGATTTCTGTCGGAAACTCGGAATCCATTGAGAAAATCGGGCTTAGACTCTGTGAACACCGAAAGAGTTATGTGTGCTGCTGCTGCTCGAATTGTTCCAAATGAGGGTTTTATCGACGGTGACCTTAAAGTCGCCGTCACCATTGTGGGGAGTGGAGAGAGAAAATAAATTGGTGGCTGGATTGTTACACTATAACTTATAGTGTAACAGTTACATCCAAGAATTTATGAACTATGTTATAGATTAATTATCATGAACAACGTTCAACATTTACTTTTTATTTATAGTTAGGCATAGTTATTATTTATTTGAAACGCTCGGTATAGACTTTTTAGCAGGGAATTACCTACTATGACAATAAGAATGTTCATCATTTTTGTATCTTCTATACAACTAGACATCGTTGATTTAAAGTCTAATCCCGTACCTCAATTTCTTATAATGTTTCTAATATTTGGTAAGCCTCTTGAGAATGAGATCTAAATATTAGTGTAATATTGTATGTAAAAGTATGGAAGAGACTTTTAATAGTGTGTGTATATATATATATATATATATATATATATATATATATATAGTGGCAGGGTTAACCACTCTAGGTTAACACAATTCATCGTCATTACTTGTACATGGTAACACAGTCCTAGGTTAATGAAAAAATTCCATGTTTCCTACGCCTATTTCCTTCGGCCTCTCACACGTCATGGATGAACCTTCATCCTCTTTGACCCTAAGCACGACCACCACTCCTTCTTCCGCCGCCCCTGCTGCCTCCACGCTGTCAGTGAGTCGTGGTCCACCTGCTCTTGTGTTCTCCTATACTGGTGTGTCGAGTATCGCTGCTACTACCTCTTTCTCGCAGCCCTCCACGGGCTTCTCGTCGCCGACACTGCCAGTGTGCTTCTTTGCGTCGTCCAGTCCCTTGCAGCCCTCGTCATCCTCACACACCCCACAATGTTTCCCGCAGGGCTTTGCTTCTCACGTCGGCGCTTTGTTGACACAAGCTACTGTTCAATCGGGTGTTTACACTCCCGCAAATTTCAACACCGAACCTCGCCAATTTGGTAACTATCACTTTATCTCCTCCTGAGGATTATATTTTGTGGAAAACTCAAATTACCTGTTTACTTCTTTCCCATCAATTGCTTGGTATGGTTGAAGGTACTGCTTTGATTCCTCCATCTCATGTATTAGATGATCGTGGTATTTCGGTTCCAAATCCCCAATTCTATGAATATTTATGTGTTGATCAGCAAATTAAATTAAATCTTGGATTTTTGCCACATTATCACGTGATGTTTTTGTTGATGTTATTTTTTTGCTAAGTAATTAAGTATATTAACGAAGCAACACTTTACAACCCAAAGCAAACCTAAAGGAAGGCAAACCAACTAGGCTGGACCCCCTTAACCTTTAGGCATGTAAAACCATTGAAGTAACTAGTTACAGTTACTCCTCGTTAGCTAGCAATTTACAAACTTACAAACCAAGTATAATTTTTCCTAGACACTTTCTTAGGCAGAACTGCTAATACTCTAGCTCTAATTATGCTTTTAATCTGTTTAACACTAACTTTAATACTGGGAACACATTGCTGCTAATATACTGAATTCCTTCCTTGCCATATTATATACACTAATGCAATTAGACCAACCAATATAACTTGTCTCTGGAACTTGGATCTTCTACTGTTCTGAATTCTTCTAATCAAGTTGTGCATATCTTCAGTCATGCTTCTAATATTGAACCAGCTCTTGATGAGTCTTAAACTCCCAACACTAAACTTACAGGAGAAGAATAGATGCTGGTGACTTTCAGTAACATTACCACTTATCAAACACAAATCAGTTGAACTGATACCATGTTGATCTAGTTTTGCTGTTGTCTGGAGTTTCTCATGCACTGTTAACCAGGTGATAAACATGTGCTTAGTAAGACTCAATCTATTCCACACCACACCATCCCATGTAACACTAGTATGTTCACCCTTCAACTTTTCATACACACTTTCAATAGAATAAGTGCTCATAGTACTCAACTCAGTTTGTGTGAAAACAACTTTCAACAGAACATATTTTCCTCCAATACCAGCTTACATCTGAGGTAGGCACATAATCCCACCATTCTACTTCTTTCTAGTACACTGAACTTATCCATTAAAGCCATACACTATCTTGCTTTGTTGAAATTGTCCAGACATACTTACCAAGGAAGGCAACATTCCAAAGCACAACATCTCTAAATCCAAGCCCTCCAGCTGACTTTGGACTGCACAATTTCTCCCAAGGTACAACACTAGGTTTTGAGCAGAAATATTGTCCACTCCAAAGGAATACTCTACATATATCTTGCTTATCTCTTGCAGTATTTTCCTTGGAAGTATGATTACTTGGGCCCATTACATATGTAAGCTAAGGAGGAATTAATAAGTTGTACCCTAGCAGTATAAGACAAATTCCTGGAGCTCCATATCTTGATTCTCAATGTCATTTTCTCAATAAGTGTTTCACACTGAGCTACATGTATCTTTTTGGCACAGATGGGAATACCAAGATACTTGAAAGGTAGGCTATGTTGAGCAAAGCCTGATGCTTCAGTTATTCTTTGAGTATCTGTGAGATTCATTCCACAAGTGTACATAGCAGACTTGTTGACAATAGCCTTCAAACCAGATGTATCTGAGAATAGTTTGAATGCTCTCAACATTAAGTGAATAGATACATATTCACCCTTGCAGCTAAGTATCAAGTCATCAGCAAAGCATAGGTGTGTTAGTTTCATCTCCTGGCACCCAGGATGATACTGAAATTGCTCCAATAAACTAAGTTTTGTCAAAATTCTTGACAAGTACTCCATGCATAGTACAACTTGGTTTATCTTCATCAAATAACTTGGTTTGACTTGTTTTCTTCCATAATGTTTCACCAAATCCTGCAAGACCATGATGTTATGTACAACATATCTGCCATGGACAAATCCACTTTGATTTTCCATAATCAAGTCAGGGAGTATTTGTCTCAATCTGCCACAAATGACCTTTGTAACACACTTCTAAATTGTGTTACAACATGAGATTGGTATGAATTCACTCACATTGTGAGGACATTTGGTTGTAGGAATCAAAGTTATAATTGTGTGGTTCAATTCCTTCAGCAATCTTCCCCTTTGCAGTGTATCTAATACGTCTTCAATGACTTCATCTCCCACTATTGTCCAAGCATCTCTATGGAAGTAAGTACCAAAACCATCTACACCAGGTGCTTTGCATCCAGTAATGGAAAAAAGTGCTTTCTTCACTTTTGTCACAGTATATGGAGCATTAAGTATTCTCTTGTGTTCTTCAGTAATCACAGGCCCCTCTTGAACAAGCTGAATATTTACAGACTTCCTGGCATTATTATCACTGCCTAATAGCTTCTCATAATATGTCAAAATGCATTTGACAATCCTTCAGTAGTATCTTGCCACATTCCAGTATCATCATGGATATTGTACACCTGATTCTGCAACTTTCTAGCCTTTATGCTCTGATGAAACAATGCAGTATTTTCATCCCCTTCCTTGACCCATGCCATCTTAGCTTTTTGTGATAAAAACTCAACATAAGCTTGGTGCTTGACATGATACTCTTGCTCTGCATTCATCTCTACTTCAGCTAACTGTACATTCCCTGGGTTATCATGCATAAACTTCTGTGCAACAATCATATTCTGATGTGCTCATAGCTCAGCAGCTTGGATGTCATAAAATCCTTCTTGATTCAACTTTTTCAAAGCAAACTTCATAGCTTTTAATTTCTTTAAGAGCTTGAACATTTTAGTCCCCTGAATATCTATACTCCAAGCATTCCTAACCCTGTCTTCAAACTGTGGAGAGAGTCTCCACATTGTATGATATTTAAAAGGTTTTCTACCATCTTTTGAATCAGGATACACTGACAAAACTGAAGGAGAGTGATCAAATTCTCCCTCACAATGGAAAGAAGCTTCTGCAGTAGGAAATACATCTTGCCATTGTTGATTAGCTAACATTCTATCCAACTCCCCTGTTGCTTATTATTCCATGTGAAGAAGTTCCCAGAGCTCTTGATGTCCTTCATTCCACATTGTATCATACACTATTGCATATCTTTCATTTCAGCTTCTCTAACATAAGAGCCAATTCTTTTATCTATGTTCATCACACAATTGAAATCTCCACATAATATCCATGGTTCAGCTATATTAAGTTACTTCAAATCCTCCCATAGCTCTTCTCTTCTAGTTTTTTCATTAAAACCATATATAAATGTGTAGTAAAAACCAGTTTGCCTACTAATAGGCCGCAGATAATAATGTAACAATTGACTAGAACCCTTTATAACTCCCAGGCTTCCACGCTACAATTATTCTTCCTCCACTGTGATAACTAGAATTCGTAGTAAAGCACCGACCACTAAAAGTACTCTGGTAATGACTTATTAGGTTCTAGGGCTTTACATTTGTCTCCAAGACGCTAATAATACCAACATAAAGACTATGAATATATTGCTTCACGTCCTTCTGCTTTTTAATATTGTTAATACCCCTTACATTCCAGCATAAAATCTTATCCATTCTGGATAGGAGGAACTCCCCCTCCTAGCATATGTTGCACCTTTTCATGACCTGGTTCTTGTACATTGTCATGTTGCTGTTCAACCAGATTTAGAGCTTGTAAATGATTCTGAGGGCTAGTTTGCTTCACCGTTGAAGTCCTGACCCTAATAGGTCTTAAAGCCCTCTGAAATCCCTCCTGCTCCACCTCAGGTGTCTTAGTTACTTGTTGTGGTGCTTGCTGTGGTGCAATTACTGCTTCATATGGCTCCTGCACAGTCAAACTTGTCTCAACAGCCTTTGCTTGCTTAGGAACCCATATTTGCTTACTTTTCTTCATTCTGCAATCTTGAGTTAGATGCCCAATGCCCTTACAAGTAAGACATTGATTTGGCTTCCACTCAAAAGTGACTAGAACCTCTGTTAACTCTCCATGTTCATTCCAGAACTGAACTAAGTCAAGGAATTTTTGATCGATATGCACCTCCACCAAAGTACGAGCATATTGTATCTTATCTCTATTCCTAATGGCATCATCCCTTTTAATTGGATCACCAAGTTGTGATACAATTTTATGCAGAGATTTTTGTCCCCAATACTTGAGGTTTAATTTCAGTTGCACCCATACTGGTAACATCTTCAAATCTTCTTTTTCAAAATCCATTTCAGTTGTCCATGGCTTCACAATAACAGGTTTATTATCAAAAAAGTAATGAGCCTTAACAATATTGTAAGATTTCCATACACGCCTCAAAAAACCTTCCATCACTTGTATAGGTGGATTAGCTCCTACCACATAACATATGATTGATGAATTCCAGTAACTAATTTCATCCTGAATATCCTCAAGTTCAATATGGACAGGTTCTCCACCAGTTACATCATCAATTTTAGGTTCATTATGCTGATTCTCTATAATTTGTTCTTCCTCATCTAGATTAACATCATAATCAACATTAATCTGCAAAATTGGATGATTACCTGAGTTTCGATCCGATCGAGTATGTTTACCCGCACTATCATGAATGGATTGCAACCATTCATTGAAAGTGTGTCTAATCACCGATTGATGTTGTAATTGATGAATGAATGATTTCGGCGTCAAATTTTAACCAATCCCCAATCCGAAGTCCAATGCCTCAATCCCCATAATTTCATCTATAAATTTCGTTCTTAGTGCCTGCAAATCTGATGATGGAACTCGCGCTTTCACCTTCTTATTCCCATGCGCATTACTCTGAGTTTTCTAGCCTGATTTACGTGCCATGGCAACGGCAGTCATGCGTCGAGGGAAACTTGGAGAGAAAATTTCTCAGAGTTGGTTTTGTTGATGTTCATGATTTATCAACGCAACTTCTGTTAAAATTTAGAATCGTTTGCAATCTTGATTTATGCATGCTAGCATGGTTCGCTTTATGGAATTGAAAGGTCGTCTCTCTCACATTAAAAAGGGAGATTCTCATACCATGGATGGTTACTTGCGTGAGATTAAAGTTATTGCTGATTATTTAGCTGCTAGTGTCCTATTTCCAATCAAGATTTGGTGCAGCTCACTTTATTTGGTATTGATCGTGACTTAGATTATGATCTTCTTGTTACTACCTTGTTACGTTATTCGTTTCCTTGAAGTTTTGATGACTTGCGTGCGTCCCGATCGCTCCTACTTCATTAATAATGTCTCAAAATCTCCAAGGGGGATCCTGTTTCGTCCTCTCATCATGCCTTGGTTGCGGTTCAGTCATCTGGTTCTGGTACTTCTATGCTAAGAATAGTTCAGGTGGCAGAAATAAAGGCAAGCATAATAAGAACAAAGGTGGTAATGGTGGTGGCCGCAATCACCAACATCATGGCAATGGTGGGAAATCTAATGCTCGTGGTTCTGGAAATAGTACTAACAATGCTTCTAATGCTAATCGGGGACGTCAAAATGGTATGAGTAAATGTTCTAACTTGACAATTATCTGGTTTGCCTTGCATCGATTCTATTACTAATAGTTTGTCCTCAGCAGGGAATACTCCGCCAAGTGGCAATTTAAGCTTTACCCCTACTTTTGATACTTGTGGTCTTTGTTGGTTTCGAGGTCATCAAGCGGCCTATTGCCCCCAACGTTTCAATTCTCACTTTATTCCTTCAGCTCCGGATAGTGTCACTCGAGGCTTAACTGCATTGTCTGTTGGTGGTGAATCCAATGATTCAGTTTGGTATCCGAATTCGGGAGCTGCCTCGTACATGACTCCTAAGGATGGTAAGCTTTCTTGTTGTTGGTGAAGGTAACTATATGCCTATTAAAAGTGTTGGCAATTTGAAGTTTATATATATATATATATATACACACACATATACATATACATATACATATAAATCTATTAGTTGTCGTACATGTATTTTGATATTGCAAGTATGCATTACGCTCATATAAATCAATACTTGATGCAAGCTTTGTGGGCACACAAAGCTTAATTGACGACGAAACCTTATCATGCAGTGGCAGAACTTCATGGGGCCGGTGGGAGCCCCGGCCCCGGTCAACTTCTGAATTTTCCTAAAAATTAAGGTTGAAAATGTAAATTTTATAAATAAAACAAGTTAATCTTTATATTTGGCCCCCTTTAATAATACAAATTATATTTTTGGTCCCCTCTAAAATATATTTCTGGTTCCACCCATGTTATCATGCATGGTAAATGACTAATTATATGGACTAGCATTGATCGGAGTAGAAGTATAAAACTTACCAAGACTATCACTCATGTTTTGACACAACATGTGTAGAGGAGTTTCTTTGAGATTGTTGACATCTTCAACCAACTTTTCATCCAACTCGATTAAGTATTCTGCGAATTCAGTTCTGGAATATAGCAACGCTGAGTGAAGGAGTGTGTTGCCTTCTGCAGTTTTTGCCTTCCATGGAGGTAGTGGGAAACGAAATTCGTATGTCGTCTCATCTTTAATCTGCCGGAAATGCTCTTTTACGTAGTTGAATAGCGAACCCTCAGGCTTCAGCATCTCACGATACATTGCGAGATGAAGAGGTGTCTCACCCCGGTGGTTGGTTTGAGAAGAAAGAACAGGGAACTTCTTTAAAGCACTTTCAATAAATGCTTCTCTAGAATCTGCTGCTGGGTCATCTGAGCTATGTTTAATACTTTTGTTGGAAAAATTAAGTCGGAAACCTTCAACTGCTATATGCATAATGTTGCTTCCATCAGGCAGTCGAGATAGAAACCACTTTTCACTCTCGTTTGCCTCTTCTACTCTTTCAGTTAAGGTTTCCCATTTCTCATCTGTTGGGTTAGATGGCCCAAATTTCTTAGGCCCAAAAGCCTAACATAATAAAGATATATTTTCATCTCATGAAATAAGATCATGATTGATCATGATTTCTCTAGAAATCATTTTGGGAAAAATCCTCATGGCATGATGTCGGCAAATGTCTAACATTCAACCAGAGAAATCTAGATTCATGAGGAATCATCATGCAAGGCAAATTTGCCGACTTAGTAACCACCATTTACAAGTATAAATAGGAGTGTTGTGGATGCACCAACAACACATCAAATAAAAAGAAGCCATATCACAAGTCTTCCTGCAATACTAACCCTCCTTTCTTATAATCCACCTATTTTATTAATCCACTATTCCTCTTTTTGTAATACTCCTTAGTGAGTTCCAACTATAGTGAGAGTTTTATTGTAATACTCACCCTACTAAATTTTCGGGTGATTCTTGTACTCTCCTATTTTCATATAGTGGATTTTCAGTACTCGTCGTCCGTGGGTTTTTTGCCTCTATTTGAGGATTTTTCCCACGTTAAATTGTCTGTCCATCTTTTACTACTTTTCTTGCCACATATTTCCAACTCTATTTATTTTTCTCAATCTGATCTACATCTTAATTTGCTTCCGCTACGCACTCACAACCCTAACAAGTGGTATCCGAGCCAAAGGTTGTTTAGAGTGTTATTATATTAAAGATGTCTTCGGTAACAAAGTTCGAGATTGAGAAATTCGATGGCAAGATTAGTTTTAGCATCTGGAAAGTCCAGATGAAGGCCGTTCTTACACAGAGCGGATTAAAAAGGGCACTTGATGGCAAACAGAAAAAGCCATCTACTATGTCCGACGAGCAATGGCAAGAGTTGGATGAAAAAGCATTATCTACGATCCAACTATGTCTAACTAAGGAGGTACTACGCGAGGTTATACACGAGGAGACCGCTGCAGGGCTATGGTTGAAGCTCGAGTCCCTCTACATGACTAAAAGTCTCGCTAATAAACTCCGTCTTAAGGAAAGGCTTTACACTATTCGGATGGCCGAAGGTACTTCTATCCAATCTCATCTTAATGAATTTAATTCTATTATTATTGATCTTGAAAATTTGGATGTCAAGATTGAAGATGAGGATAAAGCCGTGTTATTAATTGTCTCCCTATCTCCTTCGTACAAGCACTTCAAGGAAATCATGTTATATGGTAGCAATGATACCTTATCTTTTGAAGATGTTAAATCTCATTTACTCTCAAAAGAGAAATTTGACCTTGAAGTGCATTCCAATGATAATGCCGAAGGATTAAATATAGGAGGGAGATCACACGGAAAAATAAGTACCAAAAATGGGGCCATATCTAATGGGCATAAATCTAAGAATTTATGCAAATATTGTAAAAAGCATGGGCACGATGTTTCCGATTGCTTAAAATTAAAGAAAAAGCTCGAAAGAGAAGAAAATGAGAAAAAAGCAACGGAAACCGCATGCCGATTTTGGTGAAATAGAATTCGATGATGTTCTTTTGGCTACTTCTCCTGGAAGAAGTAGAACTCCTAATTGGGTGCTTGATTCCGGTTGCACCTACCATGTGTGTTCTCAAAAGGATCACTTTATCGACTATAAATCGGTGAAGAATAGATCCGTCTCTATGGGCAATGGTTCTCGTTGCAAAGTTCATGGTATTGGCTGTTCGGATCAAGACACATGATGGTAAGATCAGGACTCGTCTAATGTTCAACATGTTCCCGATCCGAAACAACATCATTTCTTTGGGCACTCTAGATTCTAAAGGGTGCAAAATTTCGGCTCAAGGTGGAGTACTTAAAGTCTCCGCAGGTGCTCATGAACTTCTAAAGGCCGTCGTACATAGAAATCTCTATGTATTACAAGGGTCTTCTATTATGGCTTCTTCCTACACAACCCCGGTTCGGCATCAACGCCTTCATAAAACGGGTTCAAGCATGTCACATTTTTCTAAGCCCAATATAAGATTGGGTCAGTGTGACAAATCTACATAATGTCCGGAGTTCATACGACGACTACATATGAAATTTGGTCCAAGGTGGAGATTGTTGGGTTAGATGGCCCAAATTTCTTAGGCCCAAAAGCCTAACATAATAAAGATATATTTTCATCTCATGAAATAAGATCATGATTGATCATGATTTCTCTAGAAATCATTTTGGGAAAAATCCTCATGGCATGATGTCGGCAAATGTCTAACATTCAACCAGAGAAATCTAGATTCATGAGGAATCATCATGCAAGGCAAATTTGCCGACTTAGTAACCACCATTTACAAGTATAAATAGGAGTGTTGTGGATGCACCAACAACACATCAAATAAAAAGAAGCCATATCACAAGTCTTCCTGCAATACTAACCCTCCTTTCTTATAATCCACCTATTTTATTAATCCACTATTCCTCTTTTTGTAATACTCCTTAGTGAGTTCCAACTATAGTGAGAGTTTTATTGTAATACTCACCCTACTAAATTTTCGGGTGATTCTTGTACTCTCCTATTTTCATATAGTGGATTTTCAGTACTCGTCGTCCGTGGGTTTTTTGCCTCTATTTGAGGATTTTTCCCACGTTAAATTGTCTGTCCATCTTTTACTACTTTTCTTGCCACATATTTCCAATTCTATTTATTTTTCTCAATCTCTACATCTTAATTTGCTTCCGCTACGCACTCACAACCCTAACATCATCATTGACTAATTTGTATAACTCTTCACTCATAAGCTCTTCCTCTATTAAATCAACTTCATTCTCCTTCCCCTAGAATTATTTTTAAGGAGAAAAGTTAGGTATCATCCGAATCGATGACGATGACAGAAGAAGGATATTGATAGAGAGCCCAATTTTGATCACATTTTTGATTCGTACAAATGGTTGGAGGAACATATACGGCTTATGTGTAAGTGTTTTTTTTCTATGAACAACCAAGGTATCCATCGTCTACAGGAGTGACTAATCCCCTCGCCCCAGGTGCTCCACTTAAGAGTAAAGGACTAGGCAAGAATCTCTTCCATTTCCAAAGGTTGAGGATCGACCCCTCGATCAATTGGTTAAAGGACAAAGTGAAACATTATGATTTATGCCAAGACCACTTGGTTTTGTGTGTAGTTTACATATGTTAGATGAGCTAATTTTGAAGCCCGTGCCATGCAATGATACTTTTTTATGTGGTAAAATTATATTCATATGTCAGTAAGTGATAATAAATAAGACAAATTAAATGTTTCATCTATTTTATTTTGTTATATAGACTTTATTTTTTGTGATTCATTTGGGACGTTTTATGACACAAAATATTAATGATTGATCGATATTAAAAATAAGAAAAAATTATTTTAGTCAGGATTATCAAATTCTTAGGTAATTCAATAAATCCAAAATCTAATTTTCTTTTATTTAATCATTATGAATCCATTTTATTTTACTTTTAGTTTTTTTTATTTAATTTAGATTTTATTTGAGGATTAAACATGCCACATCCATACTCTTTTATTATAATAATTTGTTATTATTGGCTCTAAAATGAAAATGGATGTAATATACTCTTATTCTTACTATGGTTCATATTCCTTCTAGTCATATTCTTATTATATATAATTCATATTTTAGTTTTTTACAGGTTATATAAATAGTTAATTATGTAATATCTTATAATTTATATTGTATCAGGTTGTACAACTATATGATAAAAAGATATTGTTTTGAAACATATTTCGAGCTAGGAATCTCCAATGGTATATATATACTAAAAAAACAATAGTATTATTGATTATGTAAAATGTTATACTCGACTTACATTGTACAATATTCTAAGGTTATCCATTTAAGATCAAACTCTAATTAACTACTAAGTTAATTTAGAAATTGATTAACTTTTGTGAAAATAAAATACAAAGTGAATTTTCTTCTCAATTTTTTTTTACCTTTCTTATATAGCTGTATTGTGAGTAATGAAGAGAATGAGTTCAAGTACTGATGATTAGATTACTTTATACGAGGAGAAAATATAAAATTTGTTGTTTTTTATCTTGTTATTTTTTGGTTTTTCCAATGAGGCACAAGCATTGCGACAGATGGCGAGGTATAATTTTTGCCCATGCGTTTTAACAATATATATTAATTTTTATAGAGATTACGATCTTAATGACTTTTATTGTTTTAGTAGTGATTTAGAGTGTATTAAACAAAAATAGAGAAGTGATAGTAAGAATATATCGTTATCCTATGTTTTGTCGTTCATTCGCAAAAATACTCATCAACTGCTTTCTCTTTTGAAATATAAACCTCCTTAATCTGTGCGATAAGAATTTAATTTAAATATTTGAAAAGCATGTATTACAAGGGTGTTAGCCTAATTTTTCAATTATATATTGGTGGAAAATATGGTGAAGGTAGGTTTATATGAATAATGCACATGGTCATTGTTATGGTCATATTTGTATGGCCGGAAACAATAGGGAGGGAGTTTGATGCTGACAGTTAAACTTAATACTGATTAAGGTTGGTAGTATCCATAGATAATGGGAGAACAATACATAGTTAGATTGAATTTCGTATTCTTAAAATTTGTATCCTGTGTTCTAGAACTTGAGTATGGTGTTCTATATTAGTAGTACATATGTTCTAATCCTTTTATTATAATGTTTTAAAAAGAACAACGCTAACAAGAAAAATTTTAGATTCTTCTAAAAATTGGTATTATAGGGAAAAAAATATAATGGGGCAATAAAAGACAAGAAATAAATAGTTTTTCTTGTATTCTAAATAGTTGTTCTAATGTTCCTAATATAGTATAAATATGTTATTTATACGGTTTTTTCACCATATACCCCCAACAATTTTTTTTTGCACCATATACTCTTGCAAGTTTCAAAATTCACCATATACCCCCGAGATTTTTACAAATACATCATCATACCCTTATGACTAACGAAAGTCTAAAATCGTTAGTCATAATCCTTAGTTCTATTAGCTAACTCTAACTAACCCTAAATGACCTTAACTCTCTTCCCTCTTGTTTCTCCCTCCACCCAACCCCTTTCCCCCTCCCCCTCCACCACCCGCCTTCATTATCACCGACTACCTCTTCTTAAATAAAACAAATCCGCCACCCCCACATCAGAGGAGGCTTACAGCTCAACCAGCACCCACACCATCAGGTTAGCCACCAACGCCGCCGGCGTCACTGTTGCCGTCCTACTCCCACTCTCTTCACAAGTCTCTCTCTCCTTTTTTTTTGGTAAGTAAGCACAACATTTACAACCTAAGTCCCAAGAGACCACCTGTCACGGCTTCAAACCCAGGCAACACTAAAACAACTCATTCCACCATATAATATCTGCATCCCTAATCTTCCTAGGAAGCCTAGTATCATTTCTTTTCTTGACAGTATGCTTAATGTCTTTAATTACAGTATCAATAGCTTGGATTTTTCCATTCCAAAAGGCATTATTTCTTTCCTGCCAAATCCTATACACAAGAGCTATAATACTAGCTTTAATGATATGTTTCCTGAATCTGCTACTTTTGTATCTTCTTTGAATCCATACCAGCATCTAAGCCACAGTTTTTGAAGTGGTCTTAATCCCAAGCCAATCATTTATTTCCTTCAAGCATCTCCTACTAAAAATGCAATCAAAAAATAAATGTTTGTGGTCTTCTCTTCCATTATCATTTATCTGTAGGACTGATTCCCATATTATACAGCCTGCTTCTTGTTTGCAGCCTATTCTGGGCTGCCAGCCATCCAATAAAACTATGTTTAGGGACATTGTGATGATCCCAAACATCCTGACACCAGTTTTGTTTTTGCCCTGGGTTGTGCAAGCTTTTATACATCTTGGCAGTGCTAAATGGAGCACTAGTGAGCCAACCATGACCACAAGCATCAGTAAGATCCTGTCTAACCTTGCAAAAAAAATTTACTGCCCAGCTTGCTGACTTAGGAGCCTTGAATTGACTCCAATTTTGGTCTTTAACATACATGACATGGACCCATTTAACCCAAAGGTTATCAGCCTTCATTGAAATACTCCAGGCTTGCTTCCAAATCATGGTTTTATTCCAATGAGTCAGTGATCTAAAACCCAATCCACCATTATGTTTAGGCCTACAAACCTCCTCCCAACTTACATACCCAGGCTTAGCTGAATTGCAAATTCTAGTCCATAAAAACGACCTATAAATTGCATTAACCTGCTTTAACACCTTCTTAGGAATAAGAAAAATTTGTGCCCAGTAAATGCTAATACTTAGCAAAACTGAGTTCACTAATTGCTTTCTCCCAGCAAAGGAGATGTTCCTCGTACTCCACACTCTAATTCTGCTGACCATCTTATCAACAAGCTGCTCACAATCTGCTGCTGAAAGCTTCTTTGTGCTGATTGGCACACCAAGGTATCTGAATGGCAACCTTCCTTTTTTAAACCCAGAGCAATCTGCAACTCTTTGCAATTCTTGATTATCCAAACCACAGCCAAAAATAGCAGATTTAGAAGGATTTGCAACCAGACCTGTAGAAGCAGAAAAGAGCTTCAAGCCTTGTAGCATCAAATGAACTGACTGAAAATCCCCTTTGCAGAACAGAATCACATCATCTGCGAAGCATAGGTGATTCAGCCCTAGAGTCTTGCACCTTGGATGAAACCTGAAGTTAGGTTGTTTTCCAACAAAATTCAAGATGCGAGTGAAATATTCCATACAAAGGACAAAGAGCAAAGGTGACATGGGGTCACCTTGCCTTAGTCCTCTTTTGGAATTAAAAAACCCAGCAGGAGCACCATTTAACATCAATGTGAAAGTAGGACTTTGCACACACATCATAATAAGCCTGATGAGCCTAGGGGGAAAATTCAACATAATCATCATCTCTTCAAGAAACTCCCATGAGACTGTATCATACGCTTTCTGAACATCTATCTTCATAAGACACCCCTTTTGCTTCTGGCTGTTCTTATACATTTTCACAATGTCTTGATAAGCACCTTGATTAGCAGAAACCACATGAGGCAAGATCAATTTCAACTTCTAACATAACAGCTTTGTTATGCACTTATAAATGATAGAGCAACAAGCTATTGGCCTGAAGTCACTCACATGTGCAGGGCACTTCACTTTTGGGATTAGAGTGAGAGAAGTGACATTAACACATTTAAGCAGTTTCCCAGTGTTAAAAAAATCAATAATAGCAGCAGACACTTCATTACCAACAACATCCCATGTTTGTTTGAAGAAGTAACTATTGTATCCATCTAGACCAGGTGCTTTTTCATTAGGGATAGACCACAACACCCTTTTGACATCTGCACTGGTGATGTTACAATCAATCAGCCTATGGTGTTCATCAGTCAATCTAAGCCCTTCATCAATAATCTAAGGCTTTACATTACATCTCTGCAGCAACTGCTTGCCTAATAAATCCTGGTAAAAGCTCACAAAAGCATCCTGAATCTGGTCCACGGTGTTAACCCAGATCCCCTGACCATTCTGAATAGAATGGATCTTGTTTGCTATTCTTCTGGCTTTAATGGATTGATGGAACAAACAGGTATTATCATCCCCGTTGTCTATCCATTGAACTTTTGATTTTTGCCTTAAGAAATCAACATAATTTCCCTGATCCTGTCTATACTCCATTGCTACATCTTTTCATTCTTACTATGATCATGATTTCCAGGATTATCATGCATAAGCTGCTGAACTTCAATCAACTTCTGATAAGCAAGAGTCGCTCTCACTTAGCTTGAATATCTGAAAACCCCTCAGCATTTAGCTTCTTCATATCATCCTTCAATCTTTTTAATTTTTGAGTTACCTGATACATCAAACAACCCCTGACAGGCCTGCTCCAGGAAGCTTAAACAATTTGCATGAATCTAGGGGCTTGAACCCACATGTTAAAAAACCTAAAAGGTTTTTTCTTCCCACCAGACTCAGGATACGTACATAGGATGCTAGGACAATGGTCATAGTCCCCTTTTGGCAAATAAGAGATTTCAGCATTTTCATAACATGAAATCCATTTTTCATTAGCAAGACCTCTGTCAATTTTAGAGAAAACAGAGTTTTCTCCTTCTTGGTTATTCGTCCAAATGAAGAATCTGCCATTATGCTTCATATCAGTAAGCTTGCATTGTACCACACACTCTCTAAAGGGCTGAATCTCATTTATTCTAAAAGGATCTCCCACCCTTTCATCTAAATTTAGGACTGTATTGAAATCCCCCAGTACAATCCATGATTCATCAGTTTGCACTTGCAATAAGTCCTTCCATAAATCCTCTCTTTCCCTTCTGTCATTGTACCCATATACAAAGGTACAAAAGAACCCTGTACATGGACCAGTAGGTCTCTTTCTCTCCTTGCATCTCTTTATTTCCTCCTTATTGTCGGCGCTACGTCTTTAGTGTGGTGCCTCAGTCACCGCCGCCGTAAGATGATGTTGTTGTTACTGCAGTCCTTGGTGGTGTTGTCATCCCCCTTTATCTTCTATTGCCCGATGTTGTTATGCTACTATTCTGCTGCCCAGTGCTGCTCTTAATCTGCCCACTGTTGTCTGGTGGGGTCGCAGGTCGAGGTGGCTGGGGGTTCGAAAGGGTGGGGTTTTTTGTGGGTTTTTGGGAGTGAGGAAGGGGAAGGGGATGGTGGATGGGAGGTGCTTTTCAAAGGTGGGGTTCAGGGCTATGGGGCTGATTTTCGAAGGTGGCGAAGAATAAGGAGCTGGTTTTCAAAGGTGGGGAAGGAGAATGAGCTAGTTAGTGGGGCCGGGGAATGGGAGTGGGTGGTTTCTTGGAAGGAGTGTTTTTCGGCGGTGAGGTTAAAGGGTGTGGGTGGTTTTCAAGGGTGGGAAAGGAGAGGGGGTGGTGGGTGACAATGAGGGTTAGGGTCTGGGGTGGTCGGGCGACTACGAGGGTTAAGGGTGGGGGTGGGGTGGGGGTGGTGTGGGGG
The DNA here is from genome assembly GCA_947648045.1 of Beta corolliflora. Lineage (NCBI taxonomy): Eukaryota > Viridiplantae > Streptophyta > Magnoliopsida > Caryophyllales > Amaranthaceae > Beta > Beta corolliflora. Next base: position 147,130 of record CANSZD010001723.1, on the reverse strand, counting down.
TGGCCGGGTGCCGCCGAGGGCCTGGGTGGGGCGTGGGGGATGGCTTGGTGCCGGCGAGGGTCGGGGATAAGGTTGGGGGTGGTTGGGTGCTGCGAGGGTTGGGGCCTCTGGTGGGGGTTTCAAAAGGGTGGAGAGTGGTGTAGATTTAATCAACTGGGGTTAATTAGGGTTTATTTGGATTTAATTAGCATTTAGGGGAAAGATAATTAAAGATTAGTGGGTTAATTACGATAATTAAGGTTAATGACTAACGGTAGTTAGACTTCCACTAGTCATAAGGGTATTCTAATGTATTTGTAGAAACCCTTATATACGTAATTTTGAAACTCAAGATATATGCACTCGGCGGGGTATATGTAGTATGTACTATAAGTTATTATTCATGTTTTAAAAGTCATAGCATATGTTCTATAAATTATTGTTTTAAAAAGTGTTGTGTATGTTCCAAACATAAATATGTTCTCACATATGATATATGTTCTCATAATATAATAATAATAATAATAATAATAATAATAATAATAATAATAATAATAATAATAATAACCAAAACTCCCGACCGGGCGAACGGCCCTCCCCGCCAGGGCCAAACATGTGCCCACCCGGGTAACAAAATCTAGAAACTTACTGCAACTTCTGGAATTGCACAGACCGGGACAGGGGGATGAAAGGTTGGCCAAGAGTGGGATGCGTGCCGCGCACTACCATGCGTGCCGCCACGCCCACTCGAGCGTGCCGCGCACACCCGTACTTGCTTCTCTCTTTCTCTCTCCTCCTTCTCCCTCAAGAAATCCAAGGCATAAATAACAAATAATAATGATATACGGAAGTCATATAGGAGCATAGTTGAACAGATATTTGCATACCAGTTTGTTACCCAAGATGTTGGATTTTGATGGAATTTCAGTTGCAGCCGAAATATTCTGCTTATCATTGATGGCAAACTTTTCAAAAAGAGTCTGAGCAGAATCACCTTCGTTATTTTGGATGCTAAAGTTTGAATTGCACTCAGCCATGGCTTTCACCATACCGAAATCACGGTTCATTACAGCTATATGCACTGGCGTGTTCCCATCATCATCCTGTTGATTAATGAGACACACAGAAATAATTGGGTTCTCCAAAAATTTCCTTGCCTTTAAAGTATTCAGTAATCTTATATGGTGCAATAAATTTTTTCCCTTGGGATCACATATCTCGATCGATTCCGGACAATCCGTAATTATGGCTTCGATTGCTGGTAAATTAGAGTTGATTGCTGCTCTAAGTAGAGGAGTCAAGCCATCTGCATCTCGCGTGTAGCATACCTCGCTGTTTCTGTCTAATAACGACCTTATTAGAGAAATATAGTGCGAGTTTGAGTTCGGGTTCGAGTTTTCTCCAAATAGGTTGTTCCTACATGTTAATGCTGCCCCTTGCCCATTAAGCGTGTTCATCATTTTAACACTTGACATTTCAGTACCTACACATATAGATGTGTGCTTTGATCATTAGTCTGTCTGAGATCAATAAAATTATTCATATCACTAGTAATACTCAAACCACGCTCAAAATTTCCAGTAGATGTATATATATATATATATATATATATATATATATATATATATATATATATATATATGAAAATGGTTTTTTTGAGGGATATATGAAAATGGTTGGACATTATAAGTCTAACTCTAATTTTCAATGTAGATAGTCAATTAATTGATATTGGTTAAGATTTAATTTTAAATGCTAATAGATAACTAATAAATTTTAATGCAACCAATTATCAAGTATTTAAAAGTTAGTGGGAGAAATTTTAAGAGGGAAAACATATAATAAAGTGGAATACATTGATTTTGGACAATGGACCTACTATTTTAGATTTTTTTTAAAGGAATTATTTTAGATTTTTATACTTCCTCTGTTCTGAAATAAATGAAACGCTTCTCTCATAAAGCTATCGCATAGAATAGATAACTGTTTCATTTATTTCAGAACAAAGGAATTGTATAGTAGTTTATATCAAATATTATCTTGATTATGGAGTTGTAAAGGGGAAACTTTCATCATATCAATCTCCACCGTTGTCCCTAAGGGTGTGCACCGGTCCAGACCCGAATCGAACCGGACCGAGACCAACATCATCGAGTTTCACGAACCGGGTACAGGATAAGAATTTTATGTTCCGATATAGGTCTGGATGGGAAAAATCAAGGTCGGACTTGTATTTTTTTGGGCTTTTGAATATAAATAAAAAAAATCTGCTTGCAAGTGGTCGAAACTGAAATTTCAGGAAAACAAAAAAAAACAACATTCTACTACTATTATTCACACTTTGTTCTCACTCAAAACAAAAATATTCCCTAGCCAACTTGTTAGAAAATGAATCACCTCATTGACCTATAGAAAAAACCTTCAATTATTTCAAGAACCATCACTGCAATCAGACTCCCTGCACTCACCTCCGGCGACGGGGAAGTAAAGCATATGGAGAGTAGGGCGCATTAAAGGAGAAATTTCCGACGGAATTGTTAGTGATGAAGAAAATCGAAATGGAAACTCACAATATGGAAAAGAAGGGAGTCGGCGTCACGGGACTCAGAGCGTGATTGGGCATCTGGATTAGGGGGGAAGGGAGGGAGGGAGGTAGGAGGTGAGAGGAGAGAGACTTAGGGTTTTTAGTTGAGGAAATCAGGTTATGACCTTTGGGTTGTGGCTGTGAGTTTTGGACTTTGGTGGGTAAGTAAAGGGATTTTTTTTTCACAAAGGGTATATTAAAATTCCGGGTTTTCGGTCCGGACCATAATTTTTTGTGTTTAGACCGGACCGGACTGGAAACCCGGAATCGTAATTTTTCGCGGACCGAGGACCGAACTGAAATCTTCGGTTCGGTCCAGTCTGGTCCAAATTCCGGTACGGTCCAAATTTTAGTCCGACCCTACCCTTTGCACACTGTAAAGCAGTAAAGTACTTGTTGTAGACTCTTGGAGCCATATCAAATACACTCATGTATGGATGTTACCAAGTCTACTAGCGGACACATGTCGCATGGTTCCGCCATGAAAATATCAGGACGCAACCTCACTATGGTGAGCAGAGCCATTTCTGATTATGGTCCAGGATGGTGCTCGCGGACACCTAATAGGACAAAATAATGGAATCTTCCCTCCAATCAGACTCATCTCGGTCGTACACGTGTAAAGGGATTACGCATCCTGTTAGAGGAATAGTACATCTATAAACAGCCCATTGGTACTATTCTGCAGGTATCTTCTAAACACCACTTTCTCTCTCTCTCTACTTTATCTCTCTAAATCCTTAGCGGACACAAACTGACTTGAGCGTCGGAGGGGGGTTTCCTCGCATCCCCCCGATGGTAATTTACGTTTGTTTCCTTGCAGCCACTCAAACACTACTGACGGACACCTTGGAGGGCCGTCACCTTTCTAATACCGGAACAACTCCCACTGCCCCACCCCATGTAGTTGACATATACGCACATGCCTAGAGTAGTAAATCCTGATGACTAGCTTGTTCAGTATTGACTCAAGCGAGAGTGAGAGACCCCCATTTTTTCTTCCATGTTGATCAGGAAGTCTGATTCACTAGCTGGGTAGGTGTGTAAGAGTGACAACGATTATGTTTGTTATGTCAGGGGTATTTATGAACCGATCTTCAACTAGGTTACTGAGACTTATATAATGGAGATGGCTCATTATGAAGGGGCTATTTAGTTTAATTGAGAACATTTTTCGTGGAAGATTTTTTTAGGAAAATAACAATACAAATGAATAGATAAAAACTAATAGATAAAAACCAACACTTAGATATTCATAAAACATATTATATCTCTGCTACTAACTTTTGTTAGGCATAACAGCCATAATTCTCATTTTCACCATTTGCTTCAAACTCTTCATTGTGTGCTCGACTGTAGGAACCGATTGATTCCAATACCTATGGTTTCTTCCTTTACCAATCAAATAAACCACTGCAGCCAAACCAGCAGAGTAAACTTACTTCTTAGATTTGGAATTACTATTGTGATTGATCCACCTTATAATTTGTCCCAGACTTGTAGAATTATTCTTGATACCAAGCCAATTCTTTGTCTCTTTTAGACAAATGTTGTTATATTGACATCTGAAGAAAAGATGTTCATTGTTCATGATCTTCAATGCCATGACCACACAGTAAGCAATCAGATGAACTACTCACTCCCACCTAGGCTAGCTTAGCTGTAATCTGTAATCTGTAATCTAGATTGTACAGCAAGCCAACAGATAAATCTGTGTCTTGGAGTATTTAGTCTATTCCATACCATTTTATCCCAATACGCAGGCCGCTTAGTTCCAGCTAATTTCTCATAAACAAGCTTCACTGAATATCTAGCCATCAAACAAAACTCAACCTGAGTATAGTATTGCTTCAGATATTCTTTTGTGATACATACTTTTCTCCAATACCAGCTAGCATTAGCCTTTGGATGCTCCTCTACTTACAACTCATGCATGGTGGAAGGATCATCCCAACTTCTCTTACAGAAACAATAATGTGTCAAATCCTCCAGCATCACCACCACAAGTACCAGCATAGGCCACAACATGTTGCTAGCCCCTATTTTATCAATGAGTTCTTCATAGTCCTCCTCAAGGGTTCACTATCCCCTCTCACCAAAGCTATTAGCAACAACTTCCTCATAATGTTAGCTCTCAAGAGCCTACTCTATTTGATCTGAATAAGATGATGGTTTCTATGAAGAAGACTACTGACGAGAGTATTAAGGAGTTTAGAAACACAACGACAAAACACTTAGAGACTCAACTTGCTCAAGTTGGTGGGAAAATACTCAGGCAGCCACGTCAATTATTGTTGGAACATTTATAGTTAAATGTGTTCGTTGGTGATATGTGATGATATTACGCTTTGGAGTTGTGTCGTTTGATGAAACGTGATGAAGAGAAGGAAAAGAAATGAAGTGAATCAGGGGCTTAGGCACGCTCGCACCTTGTTACGTGGTGCGCCCGCACATCCTAGTACGGTGCCCCCACACCAAACTCTCTGCTTCGAAGTTTTTGCTCTGCATGAACTGGTGCGCCCGTACCAGATTGTATGGTGCGCACGCACCATACTGGTCTGATGCAATTCTTCGCGAATCCTTGTGTGCCTCTTCATGTGAAGAAAGACATGCTTTCGTTCATTTCTTCTGTAAATCTTCCTATGATATATATAGTAGGATGTCACATATGGAATGGTGTTAGAATCATTTACATACTTGCTTTAGGAGATTCATTTCTAGATTTCTCTCATTGTTCTTGTGAAACACATCCTTCAAACACATTGTAGCGTATAGTTTTTGTCATCAACCAAACTCTATAGATTTCTTCTTCGTATCTCATTGGTGTTTACCGTGAACCCCGTTGATCATATTGGGTTGGTAAAATACTTATATGAAAGTGTATCTTTACGTGCTTAAAAGATGCATCCGATTTCTTGCAAAATTCACACACATATATAACAATTATTAGGACAACCCATCCCTGAGGAGACTGTCAACGCCATTATTCTACGAAGTGGTACCAGTATGATGCTTCTCCCATGCCCACTGATGGTATGGCACCTCAACAGAAGGAAGGTGTTGCGTATGATAAAGAGGGTGAAGATATCTCAAAAGTTGAAGTGGAGTTGGGAAAAGAGGTTGAAGCAGGGAAGAAGAAGGAGAAGGTTATTGATTCTCCTATTACTCCAAAGTTTCCCTTGCCTGAAATGATCCAGAAGTCTAAGGTTGGTCAATGATTCGGTAAATTCTTAGCTCTTGTAAAGAGTCTCGAAGTAACAGTTCTGAATAATGATTTATTATTAGTAGGTCGCGAACTAATTAGTCGAGTGGAATCTCTATAGCTAACAATGACTTTAGGTTCATAATTGCTAAAATATTTGGTCTAAGAAGCAACCAATTGAAAGGGGGACTTTAGGTAAGTTTTACTTTACAATTGTAGGGTTCATAATCTAAGTTGAATCACATGCCATTGATAGTATTAGTGGAGTCTAGGGTCAGTGTTGTCTTCTTAGTTTTTAATGCTCTCTTTGTCTTTGTTATTTGTGACTTGAAATTTTGTGAAAATGACATAAGGCTGACTTTGAATGCAAATATCTCTCAATCTATAAATAGTTTTGATGTGATCCAAATTGGAGGTGATAGCTTGTTCCAAGAGCTTTCCAACGACAGTTTATATACCCAATTCCACTGAGAAACAAGAAAGTTACGGCTGTTTTACGAAGAACTGTCGAAACTGAAATTTCGTATCGCGCCCGACCGGGCGGGTTTTGGCCAGAGCGGGCAGCAGCGTCCGACCGGACTGGGCGACGCTTTCTTTTCACGGGTTATTCTAATTTTTACCCTAAGTTTATTAAGCCATTATTAGAGTTATACTAGGAGATTATTCTAGAGTTTATTAGGGTTTCCTTATGTTATAAAATGACCCTTTTGGTGATCATTGTTTGATTTTAAGCCATTAAGATTTTAGGACTCCTTGTGTATTCTCTTTGTTTTTCTCCATTATAGTGAAGAAGCTCTCGAATCCCCCACATGTGGATGTAGGTCTATTTTAGCCGAACCACGTAAATCTTTGTGTCTCTTTTGTTTATTTTCTTTATCGTTCTTCTCATTCTTATTATTTCATTGACTTGTTCCGCATTAATCAAATGTTACACCACCAGTTTCCTAAAAGTCTTGAATATCATGTTCGTGCTATTAGGGTCATTGGTTGATTAGGGTCAGTGGAGGTCGTACCAGATTCAGCTGAACGTTAGGAAAGATAGATGAACTTGTTCCTGCAGTCAATATTATTTTGGGATGTTGTATGGGTCAAAATTTAACCTAATAAAGTTGTTGCTCATGTCTCTTCTTCGATTGTTCCGACATTAGCTTTTTTATTTTGTATTTTAGTTCTTATCCATTAGTTTAGTTGTAGTGAGTTCCCTATCTTATATTCCATCTTATCTTTAAGTTAGCTTTTTTTTAATTGTATAAGTGTCTTTGATCTGGTTCTTAATTAGTGACAAAAACATTTCTATAGGATGAAACCCCTACTCCCACTAATTACAAGATAGTAATTGTAAGATATCAATTTGTATGAACTTCGACATGCACTGCAAATTCATGTATATGTAAATGACAGTATATATCTCAAAGTAAGATACAACCCAACTATGGTGGTTTAAAGTTGATCTTACTCAAGTAAGTGGGTACGCAATTGATCTAACTTCAACAAATGAAAAAGAAAAATAAGGTTTAGATCTAGAACTAGATAATCTGGCGGAAATCTGAACCCTGAGTACATTCAATAGGTAAATGAAGAAGTGAAAACTAGATTGCCAATTAAAATACTTTGGGTGTGGGTTTGTTTCAATGTATATTTTATGTTAGTTTTTTTCTATTTTTTTTAAGGAAAAATTGACAATAGAGGTCTGAACTTTGGGCGATAATTTTTAAAAGGTTTGAACTATTGATTAACCTGTGTAGGTCCCAACTTTAGGGGGTCTTAACTTTTAGCGGGCCTCGGTGACTTAAAATTGACGAATTTTTAAAATCTCACCTAGTTCCTACTTCCCTCCCTCAATTAACCCTTCTAATGTGACCCAAGTTTTACAAGTTATGACCTATTAAACCAGTTTCAAGTCACTAAGGCCCGCTAAAAGTTAAGACCCCCTAAAGTTGGGAACTACACAGGTTAATCGATAGTTCAGACCTATTAAAAATTATCATCCAAAGTTGAGACCTCTATTGTCAAATTTTCCTTTTTTTAATTCATAACTAGTTGTTGGTCCGGGTGATGTCTCGGATCATTTAACATTGTGGATTTGAAGTCTTAAATCAAACACCTAAAAGTGAGAAATAAATATAGGCATTGGATTGTGCTTAGGAATTGCCTCCAGTTCCTTTCAGATATGATACAATCTTGGTTTTGAAATTTCGAAGGTTATAAAATTTGAAGAGCTTTTTTTTTTAGTAAGAGTATTGAAAGGTAGGACTTGTTATTATTAGCATTAGCTTAATGAGTGTATATATATATATATATATATATATATATATATATATATATATATATATATATATATATATATGTATATATATATATATATATTTAATTGTTTTAAAAATAGAAATATTAGCTTGTCTTTAAATATTTTTTTCTCACAAAGACCAACATGAGAATGTAGAGTAGTTGGTTAGTGCATTTTATTTCAAATGATAGGTTATGGGTTTGAGTATAAAGAATGTTAAATATATCTTGGGACTACATACGTGGCAAGAACACGACATTTTTGCCTTAGATTTTACATATATATTAGTCATATTAATGTCAAAGTTTTGTGTTGACAAGAAAAATCAAAATATTGCACGTATCTTAAAACAAAGGAAATATTATTTTCTATTCGATAATTAAAGATACTAACTGTTGGATTATGTATATATTGAATTGTATATTTGTGTTCATTTATATTGTTTTTAGATTTGGGCCTTAGCTAATGCATGTTTGTAGGCATGTTATTTGGCCACATATGTATGTAGATAATATTAAAACCACAACTATGCAGCCACCGTGACACTAACATTCAAAATTATTTTCTATTCAGGCTTCACAAGCGTAAAAAAAAAGTGCAACAATTTGGATTGAAAAACTTACGTACCTTGGTAATCATATTTAACAGCGAGATGAAGCGGCGTTTCTTCGCGGTGGTTGGTAAAGGTAGCTACTTCAGGACCAATCTCTAACAAGTAAGCAGCAACCCGGATACTTCGCCCTCCGTTCAATAATGCCACATGAAGAGGTGTGTTCCCATCCTTATTCGTAACCGTCCAAATATGTTGCACTAAAACGGACACGGGATACAAAAACGTGGAAATGCAAATTCTAAAATGAGAAAATGTGGGGAAATATAAGGAAACACAATATTTTAGAGTCTTTTTATACTCCATTTGTTTTTTTAGATATAACATATTGACTGTTGGGTTTAGTGTGGCCCAAATTCCATTGTGGCCCATTTTGGTGCATAGCCCACGTGAGTATATTGGTGCACAGCAGCTAAGTTGGCATTGTACAATCAAGGTTTGCCTTGATATCATGAATTCTCATGATTATTCTAGAACTCCAATAGCCAATCAAGTTCTAGATAATTCTACACAATGGAGGGCTTATGTTTGCCGGCTACTCGTTAAAAACGACTTTGCCAACTATAAATACATGATGTTGGGCATATTTTTGGGGGAATCCACCAAGTTATCCCTAAGGGATCTATCCTCCAAAGTTTATGAGGTTTCATTCCTCTATCACTCCTTGAGTGTACCTCTTACACACAATCCCCTTAATCCACTATTACCCTATGTATTACTCCTTTGTGAGTTTGTACCATAGTGAGAGTTTTATTGTACTACTCACCCTAATAAGTTTCGGGTGATTCTTGTACTCTCCTATTTTCATATAGTGGATTTTCGGTACTCGTCGTCCGTGGGTTTTTTGCCTCTATTTGAGGATTTTTCCCACGTTAAATTGTGTGTCTATCTCTTACTCCTTTTCTTGCCACATATTTCCAACTCCATTTATTTTTCTCAATCTCTACATCTTTAATCTGCTTCCGCTACGCACTCACAACCCTAACATTGACTTTGGGCACTATTCATCCAATACACTTTGACCATTAATTGTTATTTATACATAAGAAACAATATAGTCATGTGGGATCTTGTTTGATTCGTCACGGTATACACTTTCCAAATATATAATTTTTACTTTTATACAATTAGAGATTTTATCGGTCAAAGTTGTGTTTCGACAAACGTAAAAAGTCCAATGTTACATCTAAAAAAACGAAAGGAGTAGTAGATTAAACTATACTTTGAGAGAGTAGTAGATTAAGCTATACTTTGAGAGGGAAAGTAAGCTTAGCTTTTAGAACCTACTATCTATTTTCAAAAAAAAAATCAAAGTTTCTCAAAGTTTACGTTCGGGTCCAACGAGGAAACGTACAAACTTACTTTGTCGATGTGATTCTTACCGATAACAGTAATCGGTGTTCAATTATCTTTTACGTATCTTTGTTTGGCCGCAAAGTGGAGAGGTGTTTCGCCGTCGTTGTTAAGAGTAGAAATGAGCTTTAGGCGGTCGGCCCGCGGCCGAAAAGCTTTGCAAAGCCTCAATGATGAAGTGGAGGTGGTTGTGTTGAGTGGCGACATGGATGATATTGTTACCATGGTTGGGTCAAGCCAAGGAGATCACCATCACCGTAGGCGGCCGCCTGCAGTTTCCACGTCTACAATCCTAGCTTCTCTAAGGAAATCTATGTTCCACCTACTTTGCTGCCTTATAGATTTCCTTCTTCATCCTTAATCTACGAATTTTGTTGGATATTAGATTTAACTTTGGTTGGGAAGCTACATGTATATATCCCATTATTAGTACGCCTTCAAGCTTCTCTTTGGTCTTCTCAATGTCGTGAATAATAATGCGCTCAGATCTAAATCTCAAAATATATAAAAAAAAAGGGCAATTTGCATTGCCAGTAAAATCCAGTGTTAAACAAAATGATGATCAATATTAAATGACCTACGGTCAAACACTAGTTTGCATTTTATGTACTTTGTCGTGATGCTTGGCTAATTTTACCGATCTGTTTTCTACCCAATTTCCATGTCTTAGCCTCTTAGGGGTATCATACTAGGGTCATAAGACGTTTGCCATTTGATTAATTCCTAGTAGGCTAGTTTCATGTTTTTCGTTTAATGTCGAAATGATTATAGTTCCTTTACCAACTGTTTCTGCTAAGAAATTAAGGATTGTAATATGTTGTGAGATTTGATGTGGGCCCCAAGAGCGTTCGCCTGAGCTTCGATGTCCGTATGCCTGAATCCTGCAAAACAAGGTTAGACTACCCCGGGGGTGTTTCCGGGATCGCCCCTCCGACGCTCAAGTCAGATGTGATTGAGGTAGAGAGAGAAGTGAAGTCTAGAGAGAGATGCTCTAGTTTGTTAGGTGAGAATTCAATACCTGTTCATTGATGAGACAGTTGGTTTTTATAGTGTTGGGGATTTCCCAGACAGGAAACATTATTCAGATGGGCCTTTTTGGTAGCAATGGGCATGCTACCTTTTCCGGCAATAGTCATTTCATCCTTTTAGGGATTTCCCCAATGCTGGTGATTAGCTCAACCTTTAGATTGGGACCCACTGTTGCCCGGTTTTATGCTTTAAGAGGCTTTTATGATCTTTGTTGGACGGCTGATCAATTGAGCCCAAACAATTAGCCCCACGCCATAGATGGGGGGTTTTGATAACTTGACTGAAGAGGTGCCCGTCTGTGGCGGAATGATGACCGTCTTATCTCAGACTGGCTTACCAATCGTCCGAAGGGGGAACGCCGACCAGGTCCTTCCGGAGGGATGCCGACCCGGTCCTCTCTTGCTTGATTAGGAGAGTGCCGACCGGGTCCCTTCCTATTGGAGGAAGGATGCCGACCCGGTCATCTTTGCTGGATGAGGAGAAGGTCGACCGGGTCCCTTCCTATTGAAGGAAGAATGCCGACCCGGTCATCCTTTGGCGGATGAGGAGAGTGCCGACCGGGTCCCCTCCTTTTGAAGGAAGGGTGCCGACCCGGTCATCCTTTGCCGGATGAGGAGAGTTCCGACCGGGTCCCTTCCCATTGAGGGGAGGATGCCGACCCGGTCATCCTTTGGTGGATGAGGAGAGTTCCGACCGGGTCCCTTCCCATTGAGAGGAGGATGCCGACCCGGTCAACCGTTGGCGGATGAGGAGATTGCCGACCGGTCCCCTCCTACCAAGGGAAGTGGGCCGACCCTGGTCATCCTTTGCCCGGATGAGGAGAGTGCCGACCGGGTCCCCTCCTTTTGAAGGAAGGGTGCCGACCTGGTCATCCTTTGGCGGACGAGGAGAGTTCCGACCGGGTCCCTTCCCATTGAGAGGAGGATGCCGACCCGGTCATCCTTTGGCGGACGAGGAGAGTTCTGACCGGGTCCCTTCCCGTTGAGAGGAGGATGCCGACCCGGTCATCCTTTGGCGGATGAGGAGATTACCGACCGGGTCTCCTCCTACTGAAGGAAGTGGGCCGACCCGGTCATCCTTTGCCGGATGAGGAGAGTGCCGACCGGTCCTTTCACATTGAGAGTAGGAGCCCGACCCGGTCATCCTTTGCCGGATGTGGAGAGTTCCGATCGGGTCCCTTCCCATTGAGGGGAGGATGCCGACCTGGTCATCCTTTGCGACCATGGTGCCACTCGGACGAGACGCTTATGAGCCCCAAGTTGGTCCGAGTGGGTGCTAGCTGATACTTGGCCATACTTGGCCAAGCATAGAAGCGACTCGCAAAGGAGGGAGTCTCCCGTGTGACCGAGTAGGGTGTGTTGCCACTCCGGATGAGGGCTAATAAGCCCCAAGTTGGTCCGAGTGGGTGCTAGCTGATACTTGGCCATACTTGGCCAAGCATAGAAGCGACTCGGCAAAGGAGGGAGTCTCCTGTGTGACCGAGTAGGGTGTGGTGCCACTCGGATGAGGGGCTAATAAGCCCCAAGTTGGTCCGAGTGGGTGCTAGCTGATACTTGGCCATACTTGACCAGGTTTAGAAGCGACTCGGCAAAGGAGGGGTGCTCTGGTTGGCCGAGCAAGGTGCTAGGCCACTCGGATGAGGGGCTAATGAGCCCCAAGTTGGTCCGAGTGGATTCTAGCTGATACTTGGCCATACTTGACCAAGTGTAGAAGCGACTCGGCAAAGGAGGGGTGCTCCCGTTTGCCGAGCAGCAGGTGCTAGGCCACTCGGATGAGGGGCTAATGAGCCCCAAGTGGGTCCGAGTGGGTTCTAGCTGATACTTGGCCATACTTGACCAAGTATAGAAGCGACTCGGCAAAGGAGGGGTGCTCTTGTTGGCCGAGCAAGGTGATAGGCCACTCGGATGAGGGGCTAATGAGCCCCGAGTTGGTCCGAGTGGGTTCTAGCTGATACTTGGTCATACTTGACCAAGTATAGAAGCGACTCGGCAAAGGAGGGGAGCTCCTGCGTGGCCGAGTAGGGTATGGTGCCACTCGGATGAGGGCTAATGAGCCCCAAGTTGGTCCGAGTGGGTTTCATATTTTGGATGAAGGAGGTGCGCCTATTTTGCCCGACCAGGGTATGTTCCGACCCGAAATGCCACATGGCCACTCTTGATACTTGGGATGTTGGGACCCTTGTTTTAGGCTGAGCTGGAGGGACTTTGACGTTTCGACTTCCTTGGGTCTGAAATATTTTTGCTTCAGCTTATTGGACTTTTCACTGAATGGACTGAGTAGATCCAGTTGGGCCCTTATCAGAAGCCCATTAGAGCGACGCGGGGGGGTTTGCGTTGCGCCTCCCTCGAGGTACCCCTATATATGTATGTGAGGAGAGAGAATTTGAGGATCATTTGCTCATTTCCTCATTCTCTCTCTCAAAAATCTCCGAATCCTCTCAATTTGCCCAAGTTCTTCTTCCAGCTTCTTCGTCCACTGGCCACGCTTTTGTTCTTTTAAGTTTTCTCTTTCTTTCTTTTTCTTTCGAATAATCTCGGCCGACTCCCTTATTTATAAATAATGGGAGATTCGTCCGAGTCGTCGACACCTCCAGCCTCACCTCCTTATAAAATGTCCGAGGAGGTGAGAGGGATGGGAATAACTCTAGTGTCGACAGTAATAAGCCGCCCGACCCCCTGGCCGTGCCCGACGCAGGTTACTCTCCCGAGTCCGTCTTCTTCGGTGGAGGAGGAAGCCGAGGGTGTCATTCCCTACCCTTGGGAGGTGTCATTGGCCTATCCTCCTTCACGGAGTTACTTAGACAAGTATTTGTCTTCTGATGTAGTGAGGGTTGAAATGCCGAGGGGAGCAGGAGAAGTGTCAACTTCGGGTCGGGAACTGGAGTATCCCGACCTTGATCCAAAAGGGGGGCCAGGGACTTTCTTTCCCGAGCCCGGCGTGATAAAATCCCTGACCGAGGATCTCAGGGGGACAGCCACAAGATTTCAAATCAAAGACCCATACTATCTTGTCCGACCAGAGACGCACCATACAGTTCTGTCTCCACCACCTGGGTGCGTTGCCGTTTATTACAAGTCGATGGAGATGGGGCTTCGGTTTCCGCTGACCAACTTCGTCAAAGAGTTACTAAACGCGTATAATTTGGCAATCTGCCAAGTTTCTCCAAACTCTTGGGGCGAAATCAATGTCTTTCAGGTGCTCTGCAACATGATGAGTGTCCGACCGACCTTCAAGCTATGGAGGCACCTCTACAAGTTGGTCGAGGTTATGGCTGCTACAAATGGGCCTGGCTGGTGGAGCTTTCAAATCCGACCGGGTTACCGAACGGTCCTTAATCTTCCTACTTCTCAGAAGGGATTCCGTCGGGAATTCGCCTTCGTTTATTTCGGTGGAGATTGGGGGATTCCCCTAGTCCCGCCCTCGGAGGAGCCCATCCTCGCTTTCAACTACCGAGTGGGGGAGTTGGACGATGAGGAGGGAGCGGTGTCCTGCTATATGCAGACCGAGTCGAGGATTATCGACGGTGGCGAGGTATTCGTGCCTGGCCAATGACTGCCCGACTGCAAGCTCTTCCGGGACGAGCACTTCCTCTCGGCTATGGGTCTGAGCTCGACCTTCCCGAAGGGTAATTTACCGAGGAGGTGGCTTGGGGTAGTCGGTATGATAATTTTTGCTTTAACTCTTCTGTTTTGACGAACTCCCCCCCTTTGTTTTGCAGAACCTGCCCGAGCGTATATAGAAGAGGTTGACCCTGCCATGGCCGATAAACTAAACATTGCAGCGATGAGGGCCGCTCGGCTGAAAGCTGAAATTACCGCCAATACCATGAAGGTCCCTGCTCCTCCTAAGGTGAGAATGCTCTGTTTTTGCTGCTTCTATTTTGCCCCGACCGACTGTTTCTTGGTTTTTCCTTTTATTTTCTACTGTGTTTTCCTCGCTGTAGGACCCTGTCAAGCCGAAGACCAAGAAGAGAAAGGAGCGGTCTTACCAAAAAAGTGGCCCAAACGGAGATGGTTGTTGCTCGGTCAAAAGCCGAGCGGGAGAGAGGGCCGAGAAGGCCGAACGGGAGATGGCGGCCAAGAGGGCCAAATCGTTGAAGTAATCGGCCGAGAGGGCCTTCTCACCTGGGACTCGACGGGGCGCTCTCCCTCCACTCTTCTGATTTTAACCCTACCCGGAGTCCTCAATATACTCCGATGTCGCCCGCTTATGAAGGGCTCGGGGGCAGTCCGAAAGATGTAGTGGCCCCGAACGTCCCATTCCCTGCTCTGAGTCGGGCCGAAAAGGACGGTCGCTGGACCAAAGCCATTGATTATATATACACTCCGGCCGACCGTGAGTACATAGAGAAGACTCATGGTCAGAATGAGACCAACGAGCTGTTCCGCTCTTGGCTTGATGTGAGTACATCTACTGTTTGCCGAGTCACTTTTATAACTTCACCTGTTTACATTTTCTAACTCTTTTTGCTTTTTTGATTTTCAGTTCTCTGCTCGGTTGGCTAACGTGGCCCAGAACCGAGTGAGCCTAGCCGAGGAGGTGGCCGCTCTCAAGGAGGCAGCCAAAAAACATTTCGACGAGGTTTATCATGCCAAGGAGGGCGAGCGGATTGCCGAGTCCAAGCTTGAGGATGCGGAGAACGCCATAAAGAAAGATCAGAAGGATTTCGCCCTGGAGCGGGAAAAATGGGTGAAGGAGAAAGCCGACCTTACTCTTGCCCGGGATTCGGCAATAACTGCCAAGGATGACGCCCTCGCGAAGCTGGCCGAGGCCGAACTGAAGGTGACCAATCTTGAGGCCAAGTTGGTTGAGTTGGAGGGCCAGGTCAAGACCGAGGAACAGTGGTTTGCTGAGTGGGAGAAATCCGACGCGGCGGAGGTCTATGCCAACGAGGTTGGGAGTGCTGCTCACAAAATGGGTGAGGACGAGACCCTCGATCGACTGAGGAAGGTCTTGGCTGAATCCCACCCCAGTCTGGTTTGGGCTGAAATCTGGTCAGGCTATCAGGAGTCAATTGACGTCGACAATGCTGCTATCATGGCTCGACTGAAAGCCGAAGGGGGTGAAGATGATGAGGACGACGATGACGAGGACCAAGTCGACGTCAACGTCCTAGACGACGATGATGTCGATGACGATGATGGTGATGATACCGGGGCGGCCGACAATGCTGGTCGGGGCGGAGAGTTGGTTGGCGACAACTCCGAGCCGAACGCCGAGAGCATGACTGATCTTCCCCCTCCCCCTAGCTCTTAGGATGTAGCGCTTGTACTTAGCTACTTTTTGCATTTTGATTCTCAGAGTGATGTACCGACTCCTTTTTGTAATTCGAGATATCTTTAATGAAACTCGTCATTTTATCTTCAATTTTCTTGTTTGTTGATTGCAATATTTCCCGATCAATTTCATTGACTCCGACTGACTTGCTCGATTGTCTTGCATTGACCAACTCACATGCGTTGAAAAGTTTCCGAGCCGTTAAAATTTTGACGAAAGGATATCAATCTGTTTTGACTGGTTAAGTCTGATAGGCTTGCTATGATACAAAATATGCCAACCGGCTATAGTTTATGTACTTCTACAAAAAGAGCCAACTTTGGGAATTTGACTTTGTTACAAATGTGCCGACCAGCTATAACTACAGTCATTACAATATGTGCCCCGTATTGCAAGCAATAAACTCTACACGAAGTATTTTTTTGAGGTTTGCTCGCATTCCATGGCTGGGCCAGGGAACGCCCTCGGGGATTCTAGTCGGAATGTGCCGGGCTTGATGACTTTTGTGACTTTGTATGGGCCATCCCAGTTAGGTCCTAGCTTTCCTTTCAAGTGTGAGAGCCCAGTGGCCTCGACCTTTCGAACGACCCAATCGTGGAGTTGGATTGACCGGGACCTCACTCGGCGATTAAACATCCGAGTAACTCTTTGCTTGTACTGGATAGATTTCAGCAGCGAGTTGCCCCTTGTTTCTGGCAGCAAGTCTAAGTTGATCGGTTTTTCTTCCTCGTTCTTCTCGAAGTCGGAGAAGGTCATTCGAGGAGAAGGGATGTCGACCTCCACTGGTAGGACCGCCTCACTCCCGTACACCAGGGTGAAAGGCGAGTGCCCCGTTGCTTCCTTGGCAGTGGTTCTGGCCGACCAGAGGACTCCAAGCAGGTCATCGACCCATGCTCCTTTGGCGGCCTCCCGAGAGATTTCTTGATTCCTTTGAGAACTATTTTATTGGCCGACTCGCTTGCCCGGTTCGTTTGCGGCCTTGAGACCGGAGAGAATTTGGTACATATTCCGAACCGAGCACAGTAATCCCGGGTCGGACCGGCCTTGAATTAAGCGTCCATTGTCGGAGATCAGAACTCTGGGAACTCCGAATCTGGTGATGATGTTCCTCCAAATGAACGCTTGAACTTGTTTATCCGTTATGGAGGAGAGTGCTTCGGCCTCAGTCCATTTGGTGAAGTAGTCAATGGCGACTATCGGGAACTTCCTTTGACTCCGAGGCCGGGAGAAATGGTCCGAGTAGGTCCATGCCCCACTTATCAAATGGCGGGGATCGCTTGAATTGTTGTCAAGGGGGGTGGTCGGTGCTCGGGGAATATCCGAATGGATCTGGGCAGACGGACATCTCTTTACCGGCCTCCCGAGCGTACTGTTTTCGAGTAGGCCAGTAGTATCCGGCTCGGAGAGCTTTTCCGGCCTATGGTCCTTCCCCCTTGGTGACTTCCACAAGCCCCTTAGTGGATTTCCCCGAGGATGTAATTTCCTTCCTCGGGGTGACACATTTAAGTAAGGGATGGGTGAAGGACTTCTTGTAGAGTTGATTCTCGTGCCATAGAAACCATCCGGACTTGTGTTTTACCCGACGCCTCCTTGTGATCCTCGTGTAGTTTCCCGTCTCTCAAATATCCGACTACCTCATCCATCCATTCGGACGTTCGATTCAATACAAGTAGTTCCTTGATATTGATGCCGGGCCGCCAAGGGACTTCCCACATGATTGTTCGGGGGCCGACCCTTTCGCCGAATCGGCCATTCGGGCTAAAGCATCGCCTTGCCGATTTTCCGATCGCGGTATGTGGGTGATATTGAACCGAGATAGCTTTTTTATTATGTCCCGGGCCTTGCCAAATACATTCTCATGTTGCCTTCTTTGGCCTCGTATTCGTCCGATACCCGACCTACTATCAATCACGAGCCCGGATTTAGCGTTAATCACGGGTGCCCCGCCAAGATGCATAACTCCAATCCGAGGATCGGGGCTTCATATTCGGCTTCATTGTTGGAGCCTAAGAACTCAAATTTGATGGCATATTCCATCTTTTCTCCGACCGGGGTTTGATGACCGGTCCGGCTCCACAACCTCGTCCCCGGTAGACGAGCCATCCACTTGCAGCCTCCCAGCCTATCTTGCCTCGCCGATTGGGGCCTGGATGTACACTCCGTTATGAAATCGCCCAAGGCCCGGGCTTTGATCGCCCTTCCCGGGCTCATATTCTAACCCAAAATCGGCCTAGCCGATCCGCCCCAATCGGTCATCCGACTAGAGTGGTTCCCGCTTTCGATAAGCTTCCCCGAGCGGCCGACTAGTGAGGACCTTAATAGGATGGGCCCGGAAGTAAGGTTTGAGCTTCCGACTAGCCATTACTAAGGCGAAAACCATTTTTTCCACTCCGCCGTATTTGGCCTCTCGCTCCTCGAAAGGCGTGGCTTATGAAGTAGACTCGGGTGTTGTTTTCTTCTCTTTCGGCTATCAAAACACAGAGCGCGTACTCACGAAATAGCCAAATAAATGAATAGTGTTTCCCCCGGCAAGGAGGGATATCAATTTTGGGAGTGTTGATAGATGCGTTTTGAGGGAGGTGAAAGCCCGCTCGGCTCCGTCATCCCAAGCGAATTCTTTTCTTTTCGCAGGCTTTGAAGAAGCACAAGCTCTTATCTCGGCACCGTGACAGAAAGCGACCGAGGGCGGCCGGCACACCTGCTTAGGCGTTGTATTTCCCTTACATTCCGAGGAGACTTCATTTCCATTATTGCTTTGATTTTGTCGGGATTAGCTTCGATTCCCCTCTCATCCACCAGGAATCCGAGGCACTTCCCTCCCTTCACTCCGAAGACGCATTTCTTGGGGTTCAACATCATGCGGAACTTCCTCAAGGTGCCGAGGGTCTCTTTTAAATCAGAGGGGTGATCGCCCTGGATCTTGCTTTTGACGATCATGTCGTCAACGTACACTTCTATATTCCGACCCAGTTGGTCGCTGAATATTTTGTTTACTGTCCGCTGATACGTAGCCCCCGCGTTCTTGAGCCCGAAGGGCATCATCTTGTAGCAATACACCCCCTTGATTGGTGACGAAGGCGGTGTGAACCCGATCATGCTCTCGCCATCGGGATTTGGTGATACCCCGTGTTTGCATCCATGAAGCTTAGGAGAGCATGTCCCGTTGTTGAGTCTACCGATCGTCGATTTTGGGCGAGGGTGGTTGTCTTTTGGGCGAGCCTTGTTCGAAGTACCGTAAAATCCACGCACATTCTCCATGCCCCACTCGACTTCTTGACTAGACAACGTTGGCGCGCCATTCCGAGTACCGACATTCTTCAATGAACCCCGCTTCAAGCAATTTCTTGACCTCTACAGTGCCGCGGAATTCCTTTCGGGGCCTTGATGCCTCGCCTTTTGTTTGACCTAGAGCTTGAACCCCTCTTTGATGTTTAGCTCGTGGCACATCACTTTAGGGTCGAGCCCGGCATTTCATCGGGCTTCGTAGGCAAAGACGTCTCTCGTATTCCCGTTAGAACTTGAATGATCTCTTCTCTTGTTTGAGGGTCCATGGCCTTACCCACTCTCAGAGTCCGACCATGTTTCTCATCGATGATGATTTCTTCGTCATCCTCAGCTGGCTGAGGGCGCTCATATTGCTTGGGGTTCTCGGTAAGGTAAACCCCGAGCCCGCTTGAGGGCTGACCGTCTTCTCGCTTTCTTTTCTTTTTCGGGTCCTCTTGGACGTCGATCTTACTTTTCAAGTCGTTCACATAGCATTCTCTAGCTGCCTGCCGATCCCCTTGGATCTTTCCGACTTTACCCTCGTCGGTTTCAAACTGCATAAGAAGCTGATAAATGGAAATTGCTGCTTTGACCTTGTTCAGAGTTGGTCTTCCCATTATGATGTTATATGGCAGAGGGATGTCTACCACTAGGAAGTCAATCGGTAGGCTTCTTCCTTTGCCCTTCTCTCCCATCCGAGTAGGCAATTTTATGGATCCGACAGGATGTACTGAGTTTCCCCCGAAGCCTATGAGTGGCTGATTGAGTGGGGTTACATCCCTTTCATTGTACTTTAGCTTCCTGAGGCACTCTAGTGTGATGATGTCAGCTGAGGAACCACTATCCACAAGCACCCGTTTGACTCTGGCATTGGCCACTTTGAGCTCGATGACCAAGGGGTCGTCGTGGGGCGTATGTAGTGGCCGACTGGACTCCCCGAATGTCATGATAGGGCAGTCGGGTCGGGGGTGATGGACGTCGAGCACTTGGTGCTTCAGATTCTGGAGGTGGGCTTTGCGTGATCGGCCGGTTAGGCCGCCCGACGCGAAGCCGCCTGCTATGACCCCGATGAAGCCCTCCGTGTCCCCGCTGTTGGAAGGACCAACTTTCTGTTTACCTTTGTCCTCACTAGAGTGTTTGAGGTATCGGTTCAGCTTCCCCTGGTCCGCTAAGTTGTCGAGGGATTTCTTTAGCTCTCTGCAATCCTTGGTGGTGTGGCCGCATTCCTTGTGGTACTCACACCACTGGCTCTTATCTCTCCTAGCGATGGCCGTCCTGATGGGGGGTGGGCGGGGGAAAGTGACTTTGTCTTTTATGTCCAAGTATATCTCTCTCCTGTTTTTGCTGAACCGGGGATCGACGCCATGGTCGTTGAATCTGTCTGACCGACCACCCGTCTTCTGTTGCTTTGACTGATCCCTGTGATTTCCTTCATCCTTCCTCTTTTTGCTCCCGTCGTCTGAGTGACGGCATATGTCTGTCGCTTGGATGAATCTTTGAGCCCGAGTCATTGCTTCGGAGAAGGTTTTGACTTCATTTTCAGCCAAGGACCATTTCAGCCGACCAGGCTGAAGTCCAGACATTAGGGCGGCGAACGCCACCGCGTCTTGTAGATCTGAGATTTTCAATGACTCCTCATTGAATCTTTTTATGTAGTCGGCTAGGCTCTCGTTCTTCTCCTGCTTGATCCCCATTAAATGGAGGCTCGTTTTCCTTTGTCTCTTTCCCGCAATAAACTGGTGGATGAATAGGTCTTCGAGGACCGAGAAATCAGTGATGATCCCCGTGGGGAGCTCTTGGAACCAGCTCAGGGCCAGACCTTTGAGTGTTGTCGGAAAGAAACGGCACCAAGTGGCTTCACATCCAGTCTGAACACTCATTTGAGCTTTGTATGTCGCCATGTGATCATCCGGGTCGGTCAGGCCCGTGAATGGTTCGACAGAGGGCGTTTTGACCTTTCCCGGGTTGGGTGCCTTGAGTATGGACTGGCTGAATGGGACCATGAACTTGAGTGCCCCACTGTTGATTCGAATGGGGTTCGATTGAGCAGAATCACCATGACCCTCGCGCTGAGCGGCCTTTTTGTTTAATATGTGCCTCGCATCATAACCTTTGCTGAGGCGCTTCTCGTTGAGGAAGTGTCGGGCATCGCGTTGCTCGTGACCCGCGTTGCCCCGAGGGGACTTGGATACGTGAGTCTCGTCAGCAGACCTAGCTGATCTTCCTTTAGACTCGCGTCGGTCTCCCTCCCCCTGCTTTGATCGGCGCTGGCCAGGCTGACTGTATTCCCTTGCTCCCGATTGCTGCCGGCTAGGCTGACCGTGGTTCTCCGCCCGAAGGGAAGGGACCAGGACCTGGTCTTTAGGGGGCTGAAGACCGCGTCCTTGCTGTAAGTTGGCCAACATATCTATCAGGCTCTGTTGCAAGGTCTGCTGGAGCTGAGCGGCTATCATGTTGATGTCCGCAGTGGAGATGGGCTGGGGGTCAGCGTGCTGTAGCTGATTCGATGGTTGCGGTCCATTTTCAATGGATTGCTCTTCTTCCTCATGATCGAGGGTTTGAACGGTCGGTGTTTTGGGTCGCTCGGACCTCCTTTGTTGAGATGGGGAGGGGTCTCTTTCGGACCTCTGACCCTGTGCCGAGGGTTGCCTGGTACGTGTGCTCTTGGCGGGGGCCATTGCAAAGGGATCCGAGAGGGATTTTGCTGAGTAGCAACAAGGTGAATCTTGCTGAGTGGTGGCGAAGTAACTTCTTGTACTTTCCCCACAGACGGCGCCAAACTGTTTCTGCTAAGAAATTAAGGATTGTAATATGTTGTGAGATTTGATGTGGGCCCCAAGAGCGTTCGCCTGAGCTTCGATGTCCGTATGCCTGAATCCTGCAAAACAAGGTTAGACTACCCCGGGGTGTTTCGGGATCGCCCCTCCGACGCTCAAGTCGATGTGATTGAGGTAGAGAGAGAAGTGAAGTCTAGAGAGAGATGCTCTAGTTTGTTAGGTGAGAATTCAATACCTGTTCATTGATGAGACAGTTGGTTTTTATAGTGTTGGGGATTTCCCAGACAGGAAACATTATTCAGATTGGCCTTTTTGGTAGCAATGGGCATGCTACCTTTTCCGACAATGGTCATTTCATCCTTTTAGGGATTTCCCCAATGCTGGTGATTAGGTCAACCTTTAGAGTGGGACCCACTGTTGCCCGGTTTTATGCTTTAAGAGGCTTTTATGATCTTTGTTGGGCGGCTGATCAATTGAGCCCAAACACCAACTGTTAGGTTTAAATCTTTTTGTAATCAGGAAGCAAACGCAATAAAAAGTCTTTCATCTTCTTTAGTTTTGAAATATTTACTTGTTTCACAATGACAAGGCTATTATTATTTCTTTCCCCTATCCTTAGTTTTATGTTTATACTAGATATGATTTGAACCCGTGCATAATGCACGGGAATGGTTTTGTTTATTAATTAGTTGTTTTTGTTCCAAATTTATTGAATAAAATTATTAGAATTCATGCATTTAAGATTGAAAGAATATAAAATGTAAAATTATATTTCATGATATATAAAATCCTTTATTACAACATTTTAAACTTTAAAAATCTTATAATCATGATATCTACATCTATACATACATAAATGAAACAAAAAACACACTGAAATGCGCGAGAATGTTTTATTTTATAAATTTAAGATTTTAGAATGTTTCTCCTAAAATCATGGTCTGAATGTTAGCTCATGATTTAATGTTTTTATAATCATATTGTGTAATAAAATATATTTTAAAACCGACTTATGACCCGTGCATTCAGTGATCGATGTAGCTAATGGCATGATAAAATGCACCAGACGTTTTTTGTTGATTAGATATACTAAAAAATATTGATTGACTATTTTATTTATACAAATTCTTTAGTAACACATATATACAATAAATTATTGTGAGATAGGGGGTAACTTTTTGCCTTAATTACGTCAATTTTATTAATCTAGAAGTGACTCACTTAAGATTAAAAGTTACACTTTGCTTAACCGTTACACTATTTCAACTTGTAAAATGACCCATTTTGACTTAAAAGTGAATTGGTTTGACAATAATTTTATTATTCATTCAGAGCACTCAATACTTGTTGTTTCATTTAAAAGTGGCAAAGAACATGCATAATTAGCACAACAAATTGATCATATGATATATTTTTTTATATCTCTCATAAATCTTTGTATATTACTTCACTATTACTTCCACTATCGGGACAAAAATTGTAAAATGACCCATTTTGACTTAAAAGTGAATTGGATTGACAATAATTTTATTATTCATCCAGAGCACTCAATACTTGTTGTTTCATTTAAAAGTGGCAAAGACATGCATAATTAGCACAACAAATTGTTCATATGATATATTTTTTATATCTCTCATAAATCTTTGTATATTACTTCACTATTACTTCCACTATCGGGAAAAAACTTGTAAAATGACCCATTTTGACTTAAAAGTGAATTGGTTTGACAATAATTTTATTATTCATCCAGAGCACTCAGTACTTGTTGTTTCATTTAAAAGTGGCAAAGAACGTGCATAATTAGCACAACAAATTGTTCATATGATATTTTTTTTATATCTCTCATAAATCTTTGTATATTACTTCACTATTACTTCCACTATCGGGAAAAAAATTATTGATAATTTTATATTTTAAGTTCACCATACTAAATTATTAAATAAGATATATTATTGATAACGATTCAATAATGATTAAAAGTTCACTAACTATATACAGTATTTCTTAGTCTAATCTGGAACCTCTTTATAAAGTATATTGAATCATTTTGTCCTTGATTCTCGGAAATTAAAGATCATGTCACACGCATACTTTAAATGTGATCACATACATAAAGTATATAAAAAATCGTCCAATAGTACAAACTTCATAAAAGATTCAAGATTTATGAAAATAAGTTATAACAATACACTATTGTTGTTAATTTGTTATTTTTCCACAAACAGTACATTATAAAGTGACCCCATTATCTGAAAATAATCCCTTTAAGTTACAAAATGACCAATTAAGTTATACAGAGACCCATTAATTTACAAAGTGACACGTTTTTATCGTTGGCTACTTGATACATAGTATAGACGATTATATAGGCAATATATATACTATGCCAGACGTGTAAATCGCATAAAATTATTGCACATATATTACATTAAAGGAAACTATTAAATTATAATTCAATTATAATCCCGATAAATTAGGAAATTTTATCGGAAAACACCTTATTTGTTTGAGATTGTGTAAAAAATATATTATACTTCCTCCTTTCTTTTTAATTGCAATGTTTTCCTCTTCGAAAAGTTTCACATTAATTGCAATATTTCCATTAAAGAAAATTTTACACACTCTATAGTCCATATTACGGTCTTACCTTTACTAACTACAATAACATTAAAAAATATGAATAGACCCAGTCCACAATAACTTATTATGTGTCGGGTACCATATAATATTGATAGTTTTTATTTGATATAATCAATTTCTATTTGATATAGTTAGTTTTTGTATGATATATATTCCCTTTTATATAGTTAGTTTTTGTATGATATGCTATACTCAATTCTCTGATTGGATTAAAAAAAAAACTCAATTATCTGATATAGTTAGTTTTCATATAATATAGTCGATTTTGTCGGATATAGTGTGTTTTTTTGTGTGGTAGAATTATTTTAGGTTCACAATATTGTGACTTTGTTCCGCGGCACTTCCACCCGAGATATATCCTCCTAAATCCTAATGAGTACTTATTTACGGGAATATTTATAGTACACCTGGGTGTACCATGAGACTATTTTCTCCAAATGAGCAAATGAGTAAAATGAGTAAATGAGTAAATGAGCAAAATGAGTAAATGAACAAAATGAGTAAATGAGCAAAATGAGCAAATGAGCAAGCATTTCTACTCATTTAAGAAAATGAGCAAAGTTGAATGAGTACAAATTACTGAGCACAAATTATGTAAATGAGCATATAATTTGCACTGCTCATCCTAAGAGGCTATTAAATTCAGGTCCACATCTACACAACAAATATAACATGCTATTGAAAATAAGACAGATTCTTCAAACATCACTTATATATGTACAACAATATGTTCAAAAATTAAAAGGCAATTAAAAATGTATACAATATGACCTATATCCAGATTAGAGACTGTACACTTCTCTTTTGCAGTTTCAGGATAAGTTCCTTTAACATATATGTAGTTCGACCAATACACAGGAAAATACTCAGAACTTTCTCTCTCATTGAAGAAAATGAGCAAAAATAGATTGAAGAAAACGAGCAAAAATATTGAAGTTTTGATTTTGGAGTACTGGCGACCACAAAATCAGCAGCAGCGAAAGTAACTTCAATCTCCCACAACGACGGAACAAGTGAATCCAACGCCATTTGAATCATCAATCTCACCTGAATTTCCATCGGAAAATCGAACAAATCTCGCCGGAAAAGTCAAAAGCAACGTTCGTCGCGATCGATTTTATCGCATTGAGGGAAACCCTAGAAAAAGAGAGAAATTGGAGGAGAAATGAGTTCAGAGAAATTGGGGAAGAGAAATGAGAGAACATCCCTGAAATGAGCGAATTTTGGAAGTCATTTAATTCCGCGGGAATGACCAACGCGCCCCTAAAGTTCTAATTTATTACAAAAATACCCCTGGGTGTACTATGAGCATGGTACACCTGGGTGTACCATGAGTGAACTCCTTATTTACTTCCATCAATTAACTTTTGTTAGCAAATTTTACTAATGCCAAGTTCCCAATACGTGCTCCCCAAAAGATAAAGAGTCATCTACCAATTCTTTTTCTCTTCTATATATTTCTTCCTCTTTGTGTTCAAGAGTTCTGCTGCTCTTCTCCAAAAAAATTGAATACCCAATTTGCTAGAAAATTCTACAATTTTGTACAGTAGAAAACGTGGGTTCAAATTCCTAGCATACTTGCAAGAAATTTCTATTAGTTCGACTCACTGAAGAAAATCGAGCAATTCTGCAGCAAAAAATGTCAGGTTTTCTTTGAGTGTCTAGTATAAATTTCCTCAAGTAAATCGATCAAAACTACAACAGTAAAATTTCTTGAATCAATTGTTCGATTTTCTACATCAAAATTTCTTGAATCAATTGCGTTGGGTTTGTTAATCTATTTGTTGGTTTGAACTTTTGGGGTTTTTCATTATGAATTTGGTCTTAAATATTCTTGATTCTCGGATTGTGCATGAAATCTTAAAAGAAAAATGGTTTGCCAAAGGTAAGAGAAGGAAGATACTGGAGTCATGTATAGTTGCCCTTTATATAAATACTATCAAGTGAAAATAAGTAATAACGACAATGATTTGCATATCCATTGAATATTTGATATTACACTCATTAACAACGTCAATCACGAAGGAAATGGAGGTAATATGGCAACATTAGGTGGCTAATTAGATTTCAAAGTGATATATTCAAAATCATGTTAATTAAAACAATTAGTATTAATTCCATAAATGAAGCAATTAGGCACACGCTGAGAACATATTTGCAAGCGACAAATCAGCAATACTCCGATCCAAAGCTAAATGACACGTGGCCATGGGAAATGCAAGTAGCAATATAGAGACGACATGTGGCTTAATGATTATGAGCTCGACACATAAGCAAAGTGTATATATATATATATATATATATATATATATATATATATATATATATATATATATATTATTTCTATTCTGATAGGCAAACTCTTGGAGAGTTTGATGTCCATGTAAAAGACTAAAACGTCTTTAGTCACGTAAAAATAAGGGTTATTTGTCAGACTATACCAAATAAAAAAAATTATTTGGAGGACCTAATAATTTTTTTCAAGGAAAATACCAAATATGATACTTTCAGTTAGCAACTTAAGGCCATCTTAAGAATTTCCGACAAAGAATGGTCAACATTCCAGTGTTGACCTTGCCTTTCGCTCCAATTTCTCAATCTCTTTGTCGTTTTTCTACACAACCCTCCCCATATATATTGAACATTAAATCCCAATTTTATTCGATTCCTCTTGCTCACCATCGAAGCAATTCCTCACCATCGAAGCAATAGGTTCAAGCTCTGAGCTTGAAATATGAGACTCAACCAACATGCGTTCTATGAAACGAGAATCGCCACCAGAATGTTGACTTCTTCTTTGCTAAAAATTCTTAAAGTGGTCTTAAGTTGCCAATTGAAGTATCATATTTGGTCTTTCTCCTAAAAAAAATTATTAGGTCTTTTCCCACAAAAAAACCTATTTTATTTCGTCTTATCGGATAAAAAACCATAATAATTTATTTAAAAAATGATTTAAATATTATTTGATCAATGGATTTCACTTCATATGCATGTGATGTATCTAATGTTTGGTAAAATGATGTCAAATTTTTTTCTTTGGAGGAACAACTTTGTGAATAATTTTTCTTATCAATTATGTTTGATCTTATTCGAATATACAATTTTACTTTTTATATACTTTCTCATGCATCCGGTGTATATAAGAGTAGTATATTTATATGCAAGGGTCATTTTTTTCCAATATTTTTTGTAAGATCGATAAAGTGCAAACATTAATAAAGAATACCTTACCAAATTTTAGAAGTTCAAAACACTGGATTATTTAAGAAAAATTACCCCATATAAAAATTTAGTGTTGACACATAATTGTGTCACCACGTTTTAGTACCCAATGATGAAATATATTGTCGTCCCACACTCCAACTTGGTTCGAATTGAAGAGGAGTAATTAAAAGCCTTGCCCCAAAAAACCATTTTTGAATCTAAAATATGTTTAAAATCCCATTTGAAATAAAATCCAATTAAAGTTCAGTTAATTATTATTGATAGTAATTAATTAATTTTAAAATCAATCTTTTATTAAGTTATTTTCATAAAATCGGGTTTTCCTATTTAAATCCATCATTCAATGATAACTTTTGATTAAAAATAAGTCAAAATGGTTATTTAAGATAAAATTTAACTCCGGGAAAAAAAAATGCATTCCACACAAGGACAATAAGCTCGGCGCGACGTTGTTGCGTGTCACGCGACACTGATGCGCTAAGCGCAAGCTTCAATTTTAGTGGTAGTTTCTATTATCCGAATTGTAATCGTTACAAAGTGATTATATAATTATACTTGGGGAAAACTATTTAAGCATCAAATCGTAATTCTCAAAATAATATTATACGAACATTATCACGTAATCAAAATTGATAAAATATAATTAAAGTTGCTTAAAAATATGGGCTATTACAATCTACCACCCTTAAAAGAAGTTTCGTCCTCGAAACTTGAAAACAAAGACTTTAGAAGATCTGAAAACATATAAGTTCACAAGAAAACATTTTTAACGAAAATCAATTCACTTCAATTCTTAGCTTAACTCCAATACCTCGAAGGATTTGCTTCCCAAACAAATAATCAATAATCTCAAACCTAAATTCCCCACAATCTCAATCAATATAATTCGATATTTCTACAATACCACTCAAAGCTAAAACTCCAATAGAACTTTTCACTTTTGCAAATTTTCATTCTCAATACCTCAGTCTCTATTCTATTCCTTAATTTTTTAACCACTAATAACCTAAATCAATTTCAAACAATCCCAAATATCTTTCTTAAACTCGTATGCCATGATATGAATATCACGACAACTCTAGAACAACCTTGCTCTGATACCACCTGTAACAGCCCGCACTTCCGAGCTGCTTGCTAATCACACTTAACAATCATAAACTTCACTTATCATTCATTAACCTTGATTACACAATCACCTGCAGCGGAATATAATTCAAAATACGCTTCCAGTTCTTTTATCGTCCACAATACATTAGCCCACAATAGTATATACAACTTCAAAAACTAAACCAATTAAATCTCCAAATAGATACAATCATACATTATAAGAATATTTCTCAAAAACGTATAGTCTTCATCTCGAGTTGAACTGGACACCTCTCATATCATAACTAACGATCATCAATCCATTCTGGAGCGTGCTTGCCTGCACAAATTCTAACAATGAACTTTTCCCCCCACCAGGACAGGTTACAAGAACAAAATCAGATAAACTGAGTACACACAGTCCAACCAGAAAATCTTTTGGTGGTTTAGAACATATTTATAGAATTAAGATTATCATACGAATATTAGAAATCATGATACGAAAAAGACATAACAAAAAGAATCATATAACAAGTACTTCAATACAATTAATGTTACTTCTTGTTTCAAAATAATAATACGAATATCTCGTAACATATGTAGTGTATACCTCAATTAGCGGAACCATGAGAATTCAATAGAACCAATCCGATCTTCTAAAATCAACTCCAACTCTAACATACTTTAAGTCATAAGAATATCTCCCACTTCTGTGTCTCAGATATAAAAACTTTCAATTAAATATGTATATCGTAGCTAACTCCTTTCATAAATTCCTAACGAGTTCCTTGGTAAATCATTCCCATACTCGTAAGATAAATTCCATAACTTTTGATGAGTTAAACATTACTTCGGAAATAAAGTTTAAAATACACGAATCACTTGCATATTCAAATGCATATTCTACTTTCTTTCATAAATCATACTATACTGGGGAAGAGAACACGAATAGAGTTGCCATTCTGGTGCATTCTCTAAACTTTTACAAGGGACGTCTCCCTCTTCCATTATGTACTGCTTGCAAGACTTTTCAGGACATGTCCCCAGAATACAGAATACAGAATGTTGTTCATCACCGCTCCGGCGGCTTCTTCCCCTTACAAAATTAACTAAATCAAAATACATAATTCATAATTCAATATTTTTCTGAAAAACAAATTCATAATTCTCGAGTCAGATATATCAAAATCTCATAACATAATCGCTTTTGCATGGGTACAATTTAATCTTTTACAGAAATTCATTTGCTAAACCCAATCAAATACGGAATTTAAAGGAAATATAGTCCAAACTTATTATAATTGAAGTTCAAAACATAGTTTACCGATCAGAAAGTCAAGACAGAATTTAATCTTAAATAAGTTTATATCTTAATTACAGAAGTTCTCTATTTAGAAATAACTTTTCATTTTAATCTCATTGAATAACCTATTCAACTAAGCAAACCTCGATGTTCATACTTATGCTTAATGATACCAATTATATAATCTTGTCGTATATACCAAGTAGAACTTCTATTATTCTTTTTAGAACACTCGTCCTAAAGTCAAAATGTGATAATAATAATAATAAATTGTTCATCGCGCATAACCATAGATTTCAAAGTTCATATCCTATATACCCAAAGCTTATGATGTAAAACATCTTAGAACCCATTTCTGTAATTTAGGAGAAAGCAGGTTTGTAAAATTCAGACTTATATCCTATAAGGATAGTTAATGCTTCCTCTAAGGTGACTTGATGATTAATCCCATATCTTAATGATTTCAACCCCTCATACTTTAACTTCCGATCCTCTAATAACCCAACTAAAAACAACGTTATCACCTCGAATTCACTGGCACACAATATTATAGGATCTCCCCATTTAATTCCCTTTACCTAACTTATTGGTTTGTTTGAACTTTGTAATCCCAACTTAATTAATCTTACATCCATATTTATTTATTTTTTTATATATATTCCCTTTATTATCAAATTATGTCACTAATTTTACAATGTTTCCATCATAAGATATTCATATTACCATGTCTTCCCTTTTTCTTTAACCTTATTCCTCTATTGAGAAAGTGAAACATCTAACTTCTGTTATATGCCTAACTTGGTACTCATATTACAGATTCCTAATTTTAATTATATTGCATCCACGAAGATGGGATTTACTAACTCTTATGACACCAACAATACAATATTGAATTACCATCTGACATTCCTTCAACACCCAAATATTGAACTCTTATATTACCATTATGGCATTCTCACCTTTAACCTTACTTAACTCGTTGTCTCCGTTATTTACGGCATATCGTTAGTAGTTATCTTATCTATTAGACTCATAAAGTTCTCATACAATTTTCTTACTAACCTATTATGAGGTATTTAAACTCTAAAGCTCATTCCTGATTACAACTTTGATCATTAACTCAACTATCTCACACAATAATTTATATTCCTAACTGAACCCTTCAACAACCAATTCATATAAGACCTAACTTACTCAAGTTCCTTGAAGATATCTCTAAATGATTTAATTTAACTTTTAATCTGAATCTTTTCCCCCACACAAAAGATAATTATAATACTTAGTTGATGACATCTCAAACTCGTATCTTCCAAAGGTCAAATCATATATCCCAAGTTGTTAACAGTTACATCTAAATTCTTATTCCATACTCAGATCCTCGAAATAGATATATGAATTTCAAATTTTAAACCTCTTGCTAACCATAATATACTTGAATTCCCAAGAACTTAGAGTAAAGCGACTCTTTGTACCCTCTAGATGCTTTAAATCATCTGTATAGAAATCTTACTCGAAATATAGCAATGTCGCATACGTTTTTTATTATTGTGAAATAGAGCTCACCATTTAACTTACTCAGTTACTCCATTGAGCTTATCAAAATTATTATCATACTAATAAACAAATTGTGAATCTCTAAGTGATATAATTTACCCTTTAAGAATACATATCTAAGATACGACTTACTATAGTATACTATTTCTAATAATCTTCTTTCAGAAAGTTCAAAATTGTATCTCTAAAATCTCTACACAAATCATCAGTTCGGAGATCGCTTAACATAATGCTCTTGAAATCTCATAAGGTGAAACTAAACACTTACATTAAAACCCATGAATTTGAAACCCTTTATGAAATAATATCTCATTGGAGATTTTGTCGGATTCCTCAAAATTTAACTGATCACATTACGTAGTTATATGAAGTCTTTCAATTCAGAATATCACAATATATACATATATAATGAGAACTCTTTCTTAGTTATTCGGAATCGACACCCATAACTTCTATATCATATCTTAAAACATAGTCGTTCGAGAACTTACGGTATAAGCTCATTAAAAAAACCAAAATACACTTATCATAATCCATAATCACGGTTTGCTTTATAAAACTTAGTATTCACCGAACAACAATTAGAACACACCTTTATGAAATAGTCAATGTTGCAAAAAGTTCAAATAAAGCTTTTCAATATTTCCAAACTTAAAATTAGAAGCACATATTAAGCTCAAGTGATGAGGCTAATTCTTAATATCATAGTATTATTCCTAAGGTCATATAAACACAAATTCTGAGTTAAAAGGTGGAAGGACAATGTGTACCTTTTTTGATATCCGAATTCTACCTCTAGTCCACATTGAGTCTTGGTTCATCCACTACTACAAAAAGCCATATGTGGGGACGCTTTGGGCTCGACACCGGTCAAGAGAGCTTGGTCCGGAAACTTTAACACCCGTGTTTGCTCGACGCTTCTATGCGTCCTCGACTCGTCTCGATGAAAAAGGCGTTGAGTTTTAAGGAACAAAGCACTTGCCACTCACGTGATGTTTCTAGCCCGCTAGTTTAAATGTTTTTTGGGGGAAAAACACCCCTCTCGCCCCACGCCCCCACTACTCAACATCTCAACCCTAACCCCCATTTCGTTCTCTCTCTATATCCTCTGATAACTGCAGAAAGAATCCATTTTTGTCATCTAAATCTTGCAACCCTTTGCAATTTTGATTCATTTTCGTACCTTTCTTTGCTCGAAGCATGGTCAATTTCATATAAGAGTGTGTATCCTTTCTCTATCGATCTCTGCATTTTTCGAAATCTAATTTATGATATTCCTTATTCCTATGATTTAATTTTGGCTTATGCTAACTAGATGTTCACAATTTATCATTTGATTTTTTTTTGATAAAAAGCCTTGAATTATATATCTAGTGATTTGGTTTACTTTTGCTGCTGTGGTCTTCACGAATAATGAAGTTGAACATCGCAAATATGTTGACTTGTCTCAATTTCTGCTTCGCTTATATTTATGTCATCATATGATATGAAGCTGATGCCATTTTCTCAATTGAAAATTGGCGAACATTTGTTTGAATTTGACAAAGAAGATACCTGAACCATAATTGTGACTAAAGGTATGAATAAAGTACTTGCACTGCTCACTTAGGAGTCAAGACTTTACAGTCGACTCTTGCTTGATGGCACAATATGCTAACTTGTATGAATTACCAAGTTACTGGTTGTTGATTAAGTTATAGTGTAACTCCATATAGGTATATAGCATAAGCTATAATAAGATAATGGAAGTAGGTCATTTGTTCAAACTTTTAATGCCTGAAGGCGCCCTTAAATACAATTCATTTTGGACACAGTTAAGAACTGGATTGTGAGAAAAGGATGATCGCTACAGAGTGAAAGCAAAATTTGAAAAAAAGGGACTACAAGCTGGAGAATGCAACCATGTTGCATGAAAGATTAATACTACTATGCTCTGGCTTACTTCTTATTAAATTCTTTCTCATTAGTTGACAAACAAATTGCGACCTAGGAATTTTGTTGTTTTAGTCTGTAAATCCTTAGTAAGGATTAATTACAAGTCTTTAGCTTGCATGGAATTGTTCTTGTGCAGTCTGCAATACTCCCCGTCCAGATCTTGCAAATTGAGCAGTTGTTTATCCTTAATATACCTTCAGGTAGTCTTTAATCTAGTCTGCTAATTTTCATCCCTTAAAAACGTTTGCTTTCTAACTTGTTAGACTTCCAGCTTTTTTATTGCATAGTTCATAATGCTTGATGTATCTATACATAACCGTTCATCTAGATTATTAAGAATGCCTTTGATGCAAGATACTTGAATTGCTGGTGTCATAAAGTTATAATATGGTCTCATTTGTCTGATGTATTGGTTTTTGGTTTACTGCTAAGAATCACCATGATATTGGTATTATATGCACGGTCTTCTGCAGCCTATGACCAATGCTTCTTATCATTTGTGTTGCTTCAACTCATTTGTGTTAGTAAACTTGTTAAATAATTCAAAACTAAATGAAATCATTATTTTAATAAACATAGTTATCAAATAAAATCGCATTATCATAAAATAAATTTTAAGTGGAAATAATATTAAACCTTAATAAATAATAAAATAATCTTTGAAAATTCGGGGTATTACACTCCTAAACCCTACTGAGTACCAGCATCTCATAGGTAAACTAATTTACC
Organism: Beta corolliflora; assembly: GCA_947648045.1. Taxonomy (NCBI): domain Eukaryota; kingdom Viridiplantae; phylum Streptophyta; class Magnoliopsida; order Caryophyllales; family Amaranthaceae; genus Beta; species Beta corolliflora. The sequence continues at coordinate 112,296 of CANSZD010001723.1, read as the reverse complement.
TCACCATATATAACTAGACCAGATATTGCATTTACAGTGCATACCTTAAGTCAATTTATGCAAAGGTCTACAAATGTGCACATGCAAGCTGCCAAAAGAGTTTTGAGGTATTTGAAACAGAACCCTGGCCAAGGCATCCTACTGGCATCTAAGTCAGCAGCTCATCTCACAGCCTACACTGACAGTGATTGGGCTGGCTGTCCCATTTCTAGAAAATCCACCACAGGCTTTTGCATCCTACTTGGTCAGTCTCTCATCTCATGGAAAACAAAAAAGCAACAGGTTGTTGGTCGATCCACTGCAGAGGCAGAATACAGGGCCATGGCCTTGACCACCTGTGAAGTCTCTTGGCTTACTCACTTACTCAAGGACCTAGGTCTCTCTTCTTTGCATCCAGTCACTCTCAAATGTGACAATCAGGCTGCATTATCAATTGCAGTGAATCCTGTTCATCATGAACGTACCAAACATGTTGAAGTGGATTGCCACTTTGTAAGAGACAAAGTAAATCAAGGCTATGTTAAGCCTATGTATGTATCCACTCATCATCAGTTGGCTGATATTCTAACTAAGAGCCTACCAGTTGCCAAACATCAGGACATATTGAGCAAGCTGGGAGTATGCAACACCAAGAACTCCCACCTTGAGGGGGAGTGATGAAGTAATAGCTAGATGGCCCTTAGTTATATCATTTTATTCAGCCCACCTACTCTAGTGGTCCACATGACAAGTGGCCCAACTATATTGTAATGAAAGAATCATCTTAGGGATTGATGTTTCCTAGTATTTAATCTATCCTAGGTTGTAAAGTGAATGATGATGAATTAAATACAAGAGCGCCGCAATTCTCTCCTGTTCTTTTCTTTCCTTCTTCATCCTTGAGTAATATTATCTTAATCAACACGCACGCTTCTGGTGGTTTCTTCTGCTTTGTTCCAAAACCCCATTAATGATAATTGAATATAATCCTCCGTCATTTCCTAGTTTACAAACTATACAGTTCCAAGGTGACTTTTCTTCTCCACTTTTTTTCATCCTCCATTTTTTCGAATTTAAGTGATTTCAGTAGCATCACCTACTAGGCTACTACTATACATTCATCCACCAACATTCATTTCAACTTTATCATTCTTTGACTTTTTCTCTTGAGTTTCAATCAAATATTTTCGATTTAATTTATTCTTTTCCAGAATTAGTTTGCAATCTGTTTTAAAGCAACAACAATATTTTGGCTTGTGAAGCAAGTTGTTAACAATGGACGTCTTCATTATTCTTCGGTACATATTTACATTTTTGCAATTTTTTCCTTTTTTTTGGTGTTCTTTATTTATGAATATGTATTATATGTTGAATTTTGTTTGGAAAGAAAACAAATTTTAATTATATTAGTTGTATGAAATTTGACTTTTGACATTTATATAACGACGTCTATTTTTTACTCTTTTGGGCCTCATAATTTACTATAAGCATAGGGCCCCTAAATTGTATGAAACGGCCCCTGGACTTGCTCACTCGTACTCTAGCAGGATATCCGCGCGTTAGCCCCGCTGGAGGCTTTCGCGCAGCCTCAATCAATCCCTTGCTTGTTCCCAAAATTCCCAAGGTTACACCTTCGGAATACCCCAGAAGGGAATTTTTCTATACTTCCTTCAATCTTCACTTTACGCCACGCCGACTCCCCTCTCATCATAATTAAGGCGTGATTCACGTAGTAAAGAAGCCCTTCTAGGTGCCTATTCTTTGTGCGTGGGTGGTAAGGGGTACTTTCCCTGTGCTATAAAAGATCTCTTTAGATGCGTTATCTAGACATTCTAAGTCAAACACTACCTTAGGAGTACTAGCCACCCATCTACCACCAATGTGGAGTAGCATTCTTTTGTTGTTATGTTCAAACTGATTTCGCACATAAGAGATCGAGACACAGCCCTAGGACTATAGAGAAAGATGTAGATCGATCGCCCCAGATTTACCATGCAGACTCAATGTCTCCCACTGAAAGTAGTACCTTATCCTTGACCACCATTAGCACATCCAAGGAAGATTGGAAGTAGGTACCTACACAATCTCCGATTTCTCTCTTTCTCGCAGTGAGTGAACTACTAGCAATTATCAAAAGAAGGACTAAAGGGTGTAGTATTGGGTTACAAAAGGAATCCTTTTCTTTACAGTCTTATCTATTGTGATAAGAAAAGCGCTCTTAGTTCAGTTCGGTAGAATGTGGGTCTCCAAAACCCGTTGTTTTCGGGAGCTGTAGTTTTGGAGGATTTTTACCCTTTGGGGGATGAGGGATTTCATGGTCTAATACGGATGAGAACTCCTAGCCGATAGCCCAGAGATCTTTCCTAAGCGGATATCCCTGAATTCATTCATTACAGTAAGAGAAGCTAAGGTTTCGTATGTGTTATATCCTTTCGATCAAGCAACAACTTCTAGGGCAATGAAATTGTTCAAAAAGTCAAAAAAGAGCGGGGATATTCCAGAAACTCACAAAGAAAAAAGGAAGTGAGTAGCTACTACTTATTCAAAGACTGCGGGTATCGGAGAAACAACAGCTGCCTATTTACAAGGGTTGGAACCCAATTCTGAACCGTCTTCTTCTGAATGGCAGGTCTAACAGATCTAGGTTGAGGCGCTCCTTTATGCCCTTAGAAGTTCAAGTAAGTGAGTAGAAACTACCTTCATGAGTCTTTACGAGGGAAGAAAAAGCGAAGAAGTTGCTTGTCCGATTCTATACCATTCAAGCTAGGGTTGGGATTTGGGAAGCAAAATAATGCATAATACTAACTAGTTCGTCAAAATACCAAAAACAATAATCGCACTAGAAATAAGATACAATACTTCTGTCAATCTACCCAAAAAAAAGATACAATACTTGATTGAAAAGTACACCAGCGTAACACAGAAGATATATCTACATGACTACATCAACCAGGGGACTTAATTTTTTTTTTTTTTGAATAGAAAAAAAAAACAAAGTAACCAAGAGTAAAGTTTCCCCTAGCTCCAGGGAAGATCAATAGCTTGAATTACACTACAACTAAAATAAACGAGGAGAAAAGAAAAGCGAAAAAGAGAAAAAGCTGAACTTTCTTCTTAAAAAGTCAACCAAGGATAGAACTAAACATAAAGACACACTAGCATCCTCCTCAAACTAAAAGAGGAGGAGAGACCATTTAAGTATATAAAGATGGATAGATAGAAGGTAGGATCTGACGGAGCAGTGGAGTAATCTTTCATCATTAATTATATTGAAATGGGTTATTGTGTGCCGGAGTCTTGTTCGACCCTTGTCCTGCTACTTCTTTGTGATATATCGACGATGATCTCTGGGCAATCCGTTTGAGCGCAGAAGTACATGAGCGAGGATAAATGAAAAAAATGGTAGCAACGAGTTTCCACAGGAAAGACAGTAGATGTCTCCTCATTGTGAGGATTAATGCAGTGCACAGGACACAAGTAAAGATAGCCAACCAGCGAGTATCAGGGTAGGAAGTTACATACACACCCGTCATAAAGGCCACAAGAGTTGCATAAAATGATCCTTGCAAGAAAATGATGGTCGTATCAACCAGCAGCAATGCTTCATTTGTATAATCATGGTATGTGGTAAGGATCCAAACGAGGCAGAATAGGACCATAACGGAGCAACACATTCCCACCACATCCGATACCATAAACACTTGAAACGCAGCCTTCTTTAATAGCATAGGTACTCCAGTTTTGTCATCATATCCACCAGGGACTGTGAATGCTGCTGTGAATGTTAATGTTGTCAATAACGCTGCCACCACTGCTAGTGCACTCATGTATTCCTTTATATCTGCTTTTCGTACCCCGTAAAGGCTTCTACTTGCGGACCAAGCTAACGGACCTCTAATCAGGATCGGTGATTTTTTAAACTGTGAAGAGTAGTAGTAATTCAATACTTTCTTAGAAGAATATGCATTATCATACAGAAAATCAGGTCATAGCCACTCCTATTTTAATTGCCATTTTCAAAATATTTGCCATTTTAAAAAACTAAAATTGGAATAACTTAAAATTTTAGGTTTAAAAAAAAGGAAAGAAAAAAAAGTTCACAAAAAAAGCAAAGATAACAAATTCATTTAAGAATATCAAAATCTTCCATCAAAAAGGAAAAATTGTCAAAATAAAAAATCAGCAATATACTTCCACAACATTATAGTCATGTAAAGAAATGATCATTTTAATAGCTTTATATAATTTCAATTTGTGTAAGTCAATTACATAGAGGATAATAAGGGCAGATCAGACAACGTACTACTTTTGAAGTTTTAGCTATACTATCAATGATAGATAAATAAGAGTTAAAATTGAAAATAGTTCACAATCAAAATTCAAAAGAAGACAAAAGAAAAACATAAAGATATAAAGGTAATCTTTGCAATTATGGCAAAAAAATAGAAAAGAAAGATTCTTTTTTTTGTTTGATTTCCACGAATAAATAAATATAAATATAATTTTGCAATTATGAACTAATTTGCTAGTCAAATTAGATAAACTTGACAAAAGAGATGATTATGCAATGTTCTTATGGATATTTTTTTAGTACTATGTTTAAAATATCAATTAGAAATGCATGATTTCTTTAACTACTTTGGTTCCGTTTTATTCAATTTATTTTTGCTTATCTGAACTTATCTGAACTGATATGTACTTATTTTTGCTGAAAATAACTTCTAATAAGTTGAACAAAACAGAGCCTTTATTGAAAAAAAACTGTCAACTTAAACTATAGTGAGTTGTCGCTACATGTATTACGTGCATGTAAAACTAACTACTCAACATTACAAAATATCACAATAAAAAAATTATCGTCGCACGCATCACGTGCTTAGAAAGCTAATATATATATATATATATATATATATATATATATATATATATATATATATATATATATATATATATATATATATATATATATATATATATATATATGCCAACTTAATTCAACTACCTTTAATCGAGATAGAATTTTGAAATGCTTAATGATCAAGGCTATTTGGTAAGTACCATAAATAATATGGCCAAACTACCAAAATTAGTACGTATAAAAAGACGAGTTTTTCACAAATTGGTATGAAAAAATCACTATCTATATATGTAGTATAAATCAAGCTAAGCTTGGCCTATAGTAGTAAGGAAAGAGTCCCAAAAGATGCTAGGGGTTTCTAGAGAGAGAAAAAGAAAAAGAAAAAAGAAAAAACACAAAGAACTTCCAATGAACCCAAAGAACCTTCATGAATCTCAACCTAAGACGTTGTTCCAGCCTCGATTCATCCATTATCAAGCCTATTTCATCACAAATATCCCGAAATTCTTCTGTTTACCCTCTAGATCTTGAGAGTTTTTGTTTCAACTCTCTCTTCCTATCCTCTAAACCGCCTCCGATGTTGAACAACGCCACCGCGTCCACCGTCAACCTCCACAGTCCCCACTCCATCCTGAATGACCCCAGCCCTACAATCCGTGAGGGTGGCTTAAAGACCAACATCACCGCGGCCAGCGATACCGACAGCACCGTGCCGACTCAACCGAGTCACAGGAGCTTCACTCGATTTCGTCTCTCCGTTAACGGGGATAGGCTCACAGCCTACCAACAACACCGATGCGCCTCAACCGAGTCACCTGCTCGCTTTGTCGTCGCTCCGACATACCCGAAGGGAGTCATTTCGAACAGATCCGCGGGGTGTCTTAAACACCACCTCCACACCCGCCACCCATACTCGTGTGCGCTGCGCTCAACGTACCTTCAACCATCTTCAGGGCTCCTCCCAGGTAAGTCTTCTATCCTCCTCCTTGGTTTTTATTGGGTTGCACTTTTTGTTCACTGCCTTTTACGGCATTAGATCTGAACTTCCTTCTCCTAATTGGTATAAGATTGCTATGGTTTTATATGTATTATTTGTGCCCACTTTTTCGATTGTTCTTTTTCTGCATATGAATGGTTGGATCTCAACCTTTTGTCATACTCTTTCAATTGGTCAATTGTGCCTATTTCTGTTCATCGCTATTTGGATATGGTATAGTAGTTATGATACTCATTTGCGTACTTTCTTGGATGTTATTTGGTTTTGGGTAGAATTGTTTTCCTTTCCTTTCGATACTTCTTATATCTCTCTGTCCACTATTTCCAGTTTTTTAAATCTGATTATTCATGATTGTATTTCAATTTCTCATTACTCTCTATTAAGTAGTAGAGAGGGCCTTTTCCTAAGTCGTCCCCTTTGGATCTGGCCCTACCATTATGCTCAGTTTCTTCCTTCTATGGCACAGATGTGGTATTGGTATGAGTTGCTTACATTGTTAATCAACATTTCTCAACTCCTCTCACCTAATTTGTATTACTTTGCTATGGATTGGCATGTTCATCCTCCTTGTGGATATCTCTGCTGCCTTTCTTTTCTGCTTGGTTGGCAAGTAGTCTTCTTTTTTTTTAATTATTGGCTTCTCTATATGAGAATTATTGATTGCTTGGTACTGGAATTTAATTCTCACACAAGAACTTTTAATGGAATAATTATTTTTGTTGCCAATGATTTCACCATGCCTCTTTCTCAAGATATTCCTTCTTCTTTTAAGCTTTTTTCTTGGAATTTCAGAATGATTTCATTTACTTTTTCTCACTATCTCAACTCCCTTGAACTTAAATATTACTTGTCTCAGATTGATTATATTTTTGTGTGCTTAATCCAGAATATTTTGTTAGGGAGTGTTCTCTTGTTGTTGATATATGTATGGGTAATCATAATTAGCAATCCTTACATTGTTATTTGGTTTTCTCAATATCTTTCATGGGATAAGTTTTATAAGTCATTCTTGCGGAACACTGAAAATCTTATGATAATATACTATAATGATGATTTGGATTTAAGAGTTTACAAATTCAATTCCTTTCATGTTTCTCTGTTTCCTTTCATTCTTGATATTGCTCTTGATATTGCTCTGTCAACCTCTACTAATATACTTATTGAATGGTTGGTAAAACCTCTAATGTCTCTTATTATTAGAATGATCCGCACTTTCTTAGAGTTCCATCTTTTTGTGGTTGTTAAAGTTCTTTTTACCAATTTTGAAATGAAACGGATCTTCGTAACCCATTCGAATCGAGTGCTTTATCACTCGCTATGGAACAGGGGTGGTTTTTCACTCCTTCACAGCTTGTTCAAGTTTTACAGGTCAATCTGCTTTGTTGGAATCTATCCAAAGGTGGGCGCAACTCTCAGTCTCTCGGAAGACCATTACGATATCCTTCATTGCAAATTTTTAAATTCTATCGGTTTAATCCTTCTAATGCTTCATTGCATTTTGACTATTATTATGGAACGGGATTGCAATCCCATATGGAACCGAGTGCTTAGACACTCGCTTAAGAACAGAGGTGTTAACACACCCCCTAACAGTGTGCTACTTAGTTGCGGGATTGTTCGGCGAGCCTTTTTACCCCCGTGTTTTTCGGATCCAAGGAAAAAAATTCTCCGAATCGAGTGCTCCAAAGATTTGCAAATGTATACTTACCTAAATGAACAGGCTCTTGAAGCCTTATCGAACCGAGTGCTTGACACTCGCTTTTGCATAGGGGTGGTTATACACCCCCTGACTCGCTTTTTTTCTATGACAGAACAATTTTCTCATCTCAGAACCGACTCTAGCACAGGAAGAAAGGTAATGAGGCCATATCTGATGCTTATGTACGGACAGGTTTATTTTAAACCTACTCAAAGAATCTATCTCATTAATCCGTTTATTATATGAAAATTTTATGCTGGAACATTCAAGGGGGTAAAAAACCCCAAGCTTTGAGCGAATTAATGTACTTGAAAAATAAATACAAACCGGATATCATTTTTGTCATTGAGACACTAACAACCACCGCTAATAGCAAGCGAATACTCAAAGCACTACAATTTCATAACAATATCATTGTTGATCCGATTAACCATTCGGGCGGAATTTGGGTTTGTTGGAATAACAACAATATCACTGTACAAAATCAGGTTACCCACGCTAGACTGGTTCAATTAGAAATTCTCTACAAACCAAATAACATGATCTACACCATCTTTGGTACTTATTGTCCAGCACAAAACACAGACAAAGATGCTTTTTGGGCTTTTCTCAACAACTGCTTACATAATGCTCAACATCCCTGGCTCCTACTAGGGGATTTCAATGAAATGCTACTCCATCAAGACAAACTTGGTGGGGCACCTCTTAAAAACAATCAACTAAATCGCCTCCCAGACCTTTTACAAACGCATTCGGCAAGTCGACATCCCTTGTTACCACAAAGCCTTCTCCTGGAGAGGCCTCGCAAATGGCAAACCCATCTATGAACGTCTTGACAGGGCCATCTCAAATCAAGGTTTCTTTAACGATTTCACTCATAGCACATTAAATTATGGGAACTTTACTGTTTCTGATCATGCACCCATCATTTTCTCTACCAACCAGGGACCTTTAATTAAGGCAACACCATTCCGCTTCCAGAACTTTTGGATCCTAGATAGAGAATCACATTCTATTGTCAAAAAGAATTGGAACACTCAGATCACTGGATCGCGATTCTATCGCATACAGCAAAAACTCATACGCATCAAAAGCGAACTAAAAACTTGGGCCAAAACTAAATATAGGCACATGGCAAACAAACTCCAAGAAAATGATGACAAACTTAAAGAACTACAGGATAAACTATGGCACCAACCTTTCAATACTATATGGATTAAACACATCAATAGACTCCTTCTTCAAAGAGAAAAATTACTTCTTTTCAATCAAAAGGCCTGGGGGTACAACGCCCGCAAAACATGGTTAACCCAAGGCGACCGTAATTCTAGATTCTTCCATAACAAAATGAAGAAAATACGAACATTCTCCACTATCTTCCGACTAAAGAATGAATTAGGGCAGTGGGTGGATGCCCAACAAGACCTCACTCACTTATTGACCAACTCTTTCCAGCATCGATTCCGAACAACTATCAATAGCCAAAGACGCTTAGACCTCAGCTTCCTCACCCCTTTTGTTTCTCAATCTGATTGCGATATTTTACTTGCACCAATTACTCCTTCTGAGATTAAAGAAGCGATCTTTGATATTAACCCCAATAAAGCCCCGGGGTCGGACGGTTTTGGAGCCAAATTTTTCCATGCTTACTGGCCAATTATAGAAAAAGATATCATTATTGCAATTCAAAGCTTCTTTCACCATGGCAAACTACCACCGTCCCTTAACCACACTCTAATTACACTCATTCCCAAAAGAGATATCCCAGAAATGCCAGACCATTTCCGTCCGATCAGCTTAATAAACACCGTTTACAAAGGAATCTCAAAAATTATTGTCAACAGGCTACGTCCAATTCTCCAGCGAGAAGTAAGTCCTTTACAGAATGCTTTCACGCAAGAAAGATCAATTCATGATAACTTACTTATTGCTCAAGAAGCACTCAATACGTTCCAAAAATCACAAAATAAAACAGGATGGTGCGCGTTAAAGCTTGACATGGAAAAAGCCTATAACAGAATCGAGTGGGATTACTTGTGGGGAGTTCTAAAGGCATTTGGCTTCCCCCCAATTTGGATACAATGGATAAAAGAATGTGTCACTAATGTCTCGTATTCAATAAAAGTTAACGGGAAAACTTCCCCATGGTTCAGACCATCAAGAGGTCTCCGTCAAGGTGACCCACTCTCACCATACTTATTCATTCTGTGCATGGAAGTCTTAATCAGGAAACTAACACTACAATCCCATATCCGAGGATCTGGTATTGGTTTTAAAATCCACCCCAGAACTGCAAACATACCTTGTCTTTTGTTTGCTGACGATAGTCTCTTATTCTGCAAGGCTTCCAATGAGGCATGTAGAACTCTTAAAACAACACTAGATGAATTCTGCAGCTTATCAGGACAATTGGTTAACTTCCACAAATCATCCATCATCTTTTCCAAGCATGTTCAACCAACACGAAAAACTATACTAGCTAGCCAATTCAATATGCTACCAAAGTCATCTCTGGGACGCTACTTGGGCATCTTCTTCAGCTCATTCCATCCCACCAAAGCGGATCTCAATTCAATTCTAAGCAAAACGGAACAACGTATAAACTCAGTGGGAATCGGGGTTCCTCTCCAAAGCAGGAGGAGACTAACCCTCATACAATCGAATTTAGAATCCATACCTTCCTATACTTGCGCATCAACTATGCTCCCATCGGACATAGCGAAATCTATTGATTCAATTCATCGAAAATTTTTCTGGCGTCAAAATAAAGATAAAAACAGTACTCCGTTAATTGCATGGGATAAAATATGCACCCCTAAATCTCAAGGAGGCCTTGGGCTTCGGAAAACTCTTACAATGAACCAAGCATTTATAGCCAAGCTTGGGTGGAAAATTCTCACAGACCCAAACAATATTTGGGTTAAATTGGTTAAAGTAAAGTATTTACACCAACAATCTTTTTTCACTTGCTCCCCGAAGCCTCAGGATTCCCCCATTTGGAGGAAAATCCTTATGCAAAGAAATATTTTACAAAGAGGCATTCGATGGAAAATTGGAGATGGGAAACAGATTCTTTTCTGGTTACATAATTGGTGCACAAATGATAGCCTCATTAATATGCTTCCCGCATCACACAACCAAATAGATGTTTCAATCCGACTAAGTCAATTCATCCTTCCAAATAGAACTTGGGATCTACAAAACTTAAGAACCCTACTCCCGCACCATATCATTCAAATGATTAAGGGACTTCCAATTCCTATTTATCCCGTCCCTGATGAACCAATTTGGGGACCTTCCTCCTCGGGAAATTTTACGCTTAAATCACTAACTTGGATAGCTCATAAAATCCCCCTTCAAAATGAAAAATGGCAATATCGATGGATTTGGAAATTACAAATCCCACCGAAGCTACAAATTTTCCTTTGGCAAATATGTCATAATAGCCTAGCAATGCGTCAAATTTTAGCTAAACGACAAATCATTCCTTTTAACAGTTGCAACTTCTGCAACGTAGCTGAGGAATCTATTGACCACCTCTTCGTCTCTTGTCACGGCCTCAATCCCCTTTGGGACTTGCAAGATATGAAAGTCTGGTTCCCACATCACACTAATTCAGCACCAGTGTTAAACACTCTATCTGACTTAAGGGGTCACAAAAACCTTCTTCAAAAATTCATCTTCATTATTTGGAGCATATGGAAAGAACGGAATGATGTTATTTTCAATAACGTCAACCTAAATGTTCATAGAATCCTTCATAAAGCCAAATTCCTTCATAAAGAATGGATCCTAAGAGAAACGGTTGACAACTGTTTCTCCACAGGTTCCCCTTTCTCACTTTCATACATCAATCATTCCACCACCACTCATCATCTCAACAACTCCATCCTCGTGGCCTGGGAGCCTCCACCTCAACATTCCTTCAAACTCAACTTCAATGGCTCAGTTCGTCAACAAACAACAACCAGCGGTCCACAACATCTCAACTCAGCAGCAGCAGACATCATTATAAGAGATTCAGCTGGAGAGCTTCTCACAGCTTTAGCGGTCAACCTCGGCTCCACCACCGTTTACATGGCAGAAGTTTTGGCTCTTCACCAAGGTATCATCTTGGCCCTTAAACACCATATTCAACACATCATCATTGAAGGAGACAATCTCATGGTCATCAACTCAATCAAAGGAATTTGGTCACCCCCATGGCAGATTACCAACATCGTCAGAGACATTCATACTCTCCTCAACTCTTTTACATCATGGGATATTCGTCATATCTACCGGGAAGCTAACAAAGCGGCTGATTGGATTGCTAACGTTGGTCATTTAGTAGATAGTCAATTGTATATAGAAGATTGTACTTCTTCCACTCTACATCACATCCTTGTAACTGATAAGGTAGGAGCTCCCCTCGTGCGGAGGGTCTCCTAACCTTCTTTTTCTTACCTTACAAAAAAAAAAAAAAAATAGTAGTAAGGAAAGAGCCTTTCAACCTCAAGGTTGGGGGTTCGATCCTCACTAGGGGCACTTTGGGAGAGGGTTTTCCCTTACCATCCTCCCACTCTCAAAGTGTCTTCCCGCAAACCCAGGCCAGGTTAACCTGCGAGAGGTTTTGATCTGATAGGGTCCTTCATCTTGCCATGGGGTCTCCAGTGGGGTCCAAAAAAAATATGTGGTAGAAAAGTCGGGCACTTTGACAAATGGGTATAAAAAAAAAAGCATGACATCATATAAGCCTAACTGCCTAACTTTAAACTAGGTGTACTTTTTTCAAATGCATTTAACATAAACTCAAATATAATAATAAAAAAAACCAAGTTTTATATGATTTTAGAGCTATTTTTATACTAATTTGTCAAATTGCCACTATTTTTTAAACTAATACTATGTCGCTGGTGAATTTTTTTATACCAATCTATCAATATCACAGTTGGGAAATTTTTAATTATCCCCTTCTTCCATCTTACTTTATATCTCGTAATTGGGTAGCAGATTTTCTACCAAAAAAAGGTCACAATAGTTCTGCTGCTTCGGTTGATGTGGATATCTCTACGGAACCTTTGTTAAATAAATTAGTTCTTCTTGATTCGTTAGGAGTCTTCTTTGAGAGAAGGGTGTCCTAACTTTCATTATGTACCCAAAAAAATAAAAAATAAAAAAATAAATCTTACTTTATATCCCGTAATTTTTAAGCTTGTCAGTTTCAATGATTTATCAATTTAGTTTAAGGTGATGTGTTTTCACTTTCCATGAGTTGAATAGCTGCTAAGTAAGTTGGTGATGAGCAAATTCATTTGAGTTTCAGCTTATTTACTTAATAGTTTCAACTCTTTTTAGTTAGTGTTGCCACAAATTGCCTTATAAAATGGCTCATGGATATGGCCGTGAGACTTTCCGTTCCAAATTATATGCAAATTATCAATAATCTTTCACAAAATATTGGGTGTACGTAATTCTGGAAATCTTATATGATCTTTTTTTTTTTTACGGGAAATCTTATATGATCTTGAATCTTGATATTTCCAATTTTAGTCAAGAGCAGCCAAGAAACATCTTACAAATTCGAACAAATTTGAATAAAATAAATTTCCGAATTTCCAGATTTTGAATCCAGAACAAATTTTCAGATTTAAGACACATCAAGAACAAATTTGAATTAAACGATCCACAAACACTCCTACACTCAGAGGACAGAAAAAGTGAAGCAATGAAGAAAAAGACGAAAAAACAAAGGGATAAAGATGGGAAGAATGAAGGTAGATGAAGAACTTGGGGCACAACATCATGGAGGCGGGTGGAGTCGCGGTCCCAGCCAACTTTTGAATTTTCCTAAATATTAAGGTTGAAAATGTAAATTTTTTAAATAAAATAGGTTAATTTTTACATTAGGCCCTCTTTAAAAATAAAAATTATATTTTGGTTCCCTCAAAAATATTTTTTCTGGTTCCGCCCCTGTGAATTGAAGAACAATCACAATTGTGAAGAAATTTCGCTAATCACGAAGAGATCTTGATGTCGTTGACGAGTGAGGTTTTGGGCTACATTTCTTAAAAATGATATGATATAGATAAATAATAAAATGACACAAGTTTCTTAAACAAATATATAATTTGGGTTGAAAAATGATATATAACAAAGTACTCCATCTGTTATTTTTTTGTCTTTCTCACTTGGAATTTTGACACTATTCATATTTAGAGAGAATCTTCTTAACTTTTCTCAATTTATAAGAAAAAACATAGTCATGTGGGGTCTTGTTTGATTCATCTCAATTAATATTTTATTAGTATTCAATCGTTATAATTTTTACTAATATATAGGTAAAGATATTTAGGTAAAGATATTTAGGTTCAAAGAGGTGTGTTGGGAGACGTGCACAGGAAAGTGGGAAAGATAAAAAAAACAAAGGGACTATAAAAGGGGAAAAACTTTGTCTACCCGGTGGGTAATCTACCCACTAGAGATAGACATTAATAATTAGAGGAGTTCAACTCAGCAGAATTAATTATTTTTTAATTGCTTATTTCTAATGGGTAGTCTACTCAGTGGGTAGATGTAGCAATCTCCGTATAAAAGATACACACTTGGTGAAAAATTATATAAAAGTCAACAAAAATGATATCATTTATTTTATAAATGATATTAATATGTGTAATAATCATAAAGAGTTGAAAAAGAATACTGAAAATAGGGAAAATGATACAAGATTGTTGAAAAATGACACAAAGTGAGTAATATTGATATCATTTCTCTTGTAAATGATATTAGTTTGTGTAATAATGATAATGTATATAAAAAAATTGGCAAATGATAATGAAATAGGGGAAAATAATACAAGTTTGTTGAAAAATGACATAAGAATGACACACAAATGAGTAATAGTGATATGGTACATAAGGAGTTGACAAATAATAATAAAATAGGCATAAATGATACAAGTTTGTTGAAAAATGACATACAAATGAGTAAAAATGACACATAAATGAGTAATAATGATATGGTGCATAAGGAGTTGACAAAATGATACTCCCATGTGCCAAAATAATAAGAACACTTTCCTTTCATGTTTGTCCCAATATAGTTTGAACACTTTCATTTTTTGCAAGACCTCAATATTATTATTTTTCTAAAAAAATATCTTTCTAAAAATATCTTTCTAAAAATATTTTTAAAATGGTACATAAGGAGAATTATTTTTCTTACAACCTTTTGGCCCATACTCCAACTTTATCAATAAAAAAACTACTTAACTTTCATTATCTCCTTCAATAAAAAAAATACCCTATGGTAGACACATAATCGTATATCCCCATTAGCATCCTATGATGACTAATACCCCGCTCTAATTGGTTCGGATCGAGGAAAGAAAAAAGAACGAGTGTAAAATAAAAAAATTTAAGCCCAAAACCATTTTTAACCCTTTTTATTAACCCATTTTTCAAAACTTTTTTTATAAATAGTTTTACTAAGGCCACTTTCAAAAATGTTTTAAAAATAGTTTTATAAAAGCCAATATTTCAAAACCTCTTAATAATAGTTTTATGAAAACCCAATTTCTAAAATCCATTTTTTAGCTCATTTTAATTAATAGAATTAATTAATTATATTAATTACTTTTATTAATAAAAATATCTTTTTATAAAAAAATCATCTTTCTCCAAAGTATTTTCAAATATCTTTCAAAAAACATAATAGAAAATATCTTTCAAAAAACATAATAGTTGTATTCGGTTACCTAATACTCCTTAAACACCTAACACTATATAAACCCCCTAACCTACATCTCCAAACTTCACGGCAGCAACATACTCGCACCTCCTAATTTCCCTACATATTCATCTCCTCTCGCCTAACTGATCTCCCAAACCCCACGTCTAGTGTACTGCCATTCTGAGTTAGTCTTGCGTGGACCTGGTCCACAATAATATTATTGTGGACCAAAACCACTTATTTAACATAGTGACCTTTTTTTCCATATAGTAACCTTTTCAAATTTGGGGGAAATTGGGGATAGACAAAGTTGCAGCAATAGGACAGGGTTTATTCATTGTTAGATTGAAATCGATGGAGCAACGTGATGTTATTCTTAATGGAGGATTTCAATTTTTTGATAAGAAACCGGTTGTAGTGAAAGCTTGGCACCAGGATATGGATTTGAGTAAGGAGGAGGTAAAGAGGGTTCCAATTTGGGTACAATTGCCCCAATTGGAATTAAAGTATTGGGGAGAGAAATGTCTATTCAAATTAGTGTCAGGGATTGGAACACCAGTTAAAATCGATCAGGCCACAAGGAATAAAGATCGTTTGAATTTTGCAAGAATTATGGTTGAAGTGGTGGTGGATCAGATCTTTCCTGATTCTATATGCTTTGAGAATGAAAAGGGAGTGTAAGTGGTGCAGGGAGTGAAGTATGAATGGAAGCCTGTTACTTGTGACAATTGCCATGGTTTAGGCCACAATTCCTCACAATGTCACTAGGAGAAAAAACAATTCAAGAAGGTTTGGGCTGTTAAGAAGAAGCCATTGCCAGCAGCAGATGGGTTTCAGTTGATTTCGAAGGGTAGAACTCAGAAGCAACAGGTACAAGTGCCAGTGATAATTCAAAACTCTTTTGATTTGTTGCAACAAGATTCTGAAGAGTTGGAGCAGGGTTGTAATGGAAAAACTACAACTAATGAAGAAACTGCTGAAGTGGAGACAATAGAGGAAGAATCAGACTAGGAGGGGGAGCCTCCTGACATTCATGGATAACATCTTATCCGGGAATGTGAGGGGGCTAAATAGAAGAAGCAAGCAATTGGAGGTAAAGAATTTCATTCTTTCCCATAAAATTAGACTATTTAGCCTTCTTGAAACAAAAGTCAAATCTCACAATATGGGGGATTTGTACTTATCTCTTTGTCCTGGGTGGTGTTTTTCTAGTAATACTATATGGCATCATAATGGGAGAATAGTGGTTGCTTGGCATCCAACTTCTTTCCATGTTAATATTTTGTATTGTTCTGCTCAACTTATACATACTGAGGTTAAAGTAGTGAATGGAGGGAAGAAATTTTGTTGTTCCTTTGTTTATGGGCATAATGATAGGAAGGATTTATGGAGCAGTTTGGTAGATTTGGCTGCTCATGTTGAGGGTGCTTGGGTGATTTTAGGAGACTTTAATGCAATAATGGGTTTGGATGAGAGGATAGGACAGCCTATGAGGGAAAGAGAACTTATAGATATGAAGGGCTGCATGGAGAAGTGCAATATGGTGGATGTAAAAGGTAGTGGTTAATTTTTCACTTGGATTAATAAGCAAGAGGGTGAGAATAGAGTATATTGCAAGCTTGATAGAGTGGTGGGCAATGAGGCATGGATGGAGGAGTTCTCTATGATAGAAGCTTTATTTCTGCTTGAGGGTGACTATGATCACTGTCATGTACTACTGAAATCTTTTCACTTTGAGCAAAAGAGGAAGCCGTTTAGATTTTTTAATATGTGGACTCAGTCTCAGCATTTCTTGGAGGTGGTGAAGAAGGGGTGGGAGCAGCAGGTCTCTGGCACTAAGATGTTTAGTGTTGTTAGAAGATTGAAAATGTTAAAAAGTGATTTGAATAGGTTGAATAATGATGAGTTTGGAGATGTTTCAGTAGAGAACACCAGAAGATATAATTCCCTGATTGAGGTGCAACAAAAGTTACAATTAGATCCTACAAACAGGGAGCTCATTATGGAAGAAATGAATTGCAGATCTGATTATAAAGAGGCACATAAGAATTTTTTATCTTTTTTGAGTCAAAAAGCTAAAATTAGGTGGATTGAGGAAGGTGATGAGAATACTAGAGTTTTTCATCATAGTATAAAAATGAGAAGGGTGCAAAATAGGATAAACACAATAAAGAATGAGCAAGGGGTTTGGGTTTCTCAACCGGAAGAAGTTACCAGTGCTTTCCTGTCCTTTTATCAAGACTTGTTAGCAGGGGCGGATCCAGGATTTACACCTAGGGGTAGCGTAATATCACGATTATATCTAACGCCAAAAAAAATCTATCCACATTTTCATTAGGTGCCCCTCTAGAACACAAAATGTCCTGAGACGTTACTATCTTGTTTCCTTTTCATAATTTTAAAATATCTTTACACACAACAAAAATACACAAAATTCACAAATCATCAACTCATCTAGTATTTTCTTACTCGTATTATAACAACTTTTGATCCTTGTTAATATAAATAATCTTGTAAATCTTTTATATCTAGATAGATAATATTCTTTTTTTTAGTGAAGTAGAAGGAAGAGCCCAACAAAATAAGAAGAAAGCTACAGAAATTAATCGAACACCCCCATATCTCTACAGAAATTAATCGAACACCACTAAACAAGAAGAAAATGTCCTGAATCGATCAACACTGCGAAACTGCACACCTACATTCCTCCAGCTCATCTCTCTCTTTATGTGTAAATTGATTAACAACCACCCCATATCTCTACATTATAGATCTTCTTTATCCTAACTCTTACATCCCTACTCCAACTCTCTCTCTCCTCCTTCCACCACTTCCAATTGGGCATACTTGCTTTCTGGGTAATTTCTTCATCTTTTGATTGAATCCCGCAATTTAAGATACACCCATTTAAAAAAAAAGGCACATTGTGATCCATTCAAGAGTTAAAAGTCTCTTCTTCCCTTGAAAATTCAAGTCTTTTGTTGGTGAATTTTCTGCGAGTTGTATAACCAAAGGAAACAATCAGGCAAAATATTACTTCATGATATCAGGCCTCCAACGCCCCACTCCTCCTCTTTCCTCCCACTCTCCATCTTCTCATGGCTGAACTGAACAACCCGAATTTCGTCCCGCCCCCACCGTCAACATTAAGTCCTTCATTGCTACCACTTTCAAGATGGGAAGTGTTCAGTATCCTTCCACCAGATACTGAAAAACCATTTGAAAAAAGAAATTCAACTTAGTACACCTTACGCCATTAGAAAATATAAAAAGATCTCCGCACCAGTTTGCGACAGATTTAACGGTAGCTAAGGCTCTTTGCGACTGCTCGGAGCGGTAGCTAAATTTTTTGCGACCAATAAACGGTAGCTAAACTAAATTTTCTTTCAAAAGATTTAAGGGGTAGCATGTGCTACCCCTTGTTACCAAGTGGCTCCGCCACTGCTTGTTAGGTAGTAGAGGGGATACAAGGCCTATTGAAGCTGCTATCATTAGCAAAGGGAAGAAAGTTTCTGAAGAGCAGAAACAATTGCTGCATCTGAATTTCAATGCTGAAGAAATAAAGCTTGCTTTATTCTCTATCCCAGATGAAAAATCTCCAGGTGTGGATGGATACTCAAGTCACTTCGTTAAGAAGGCTTGGGAAATTGTTGGGGAGGACATAATAGGTGCAATTCAAGATTTTTTTAGACATGGTAAGCTGTTGACAAAGATTAATGTTACAGCTATAACACTGGTGCCTAAAGTGAAATGTCCAGCTAGTGTGGGAGACTACAGACCTATTGTCTGCTGCTTAATTCTTTACAAGACAATAACTAAGTTGATCTGCACAAGATTAGGAAGGGTGCTGCCAGATTTAATTGCTCCTAATCAGGGGGACATTCATCACAGGGAGGAACATCATTAATAATATTTTGCTGTGTCAAGATCTAGTTAAAAGATTCAATAACAGAAGAAGCCAAGCTCCAGGGGTGATGATGAAAATAGATCTTAAAAAAGCTTATGACTCCATTGAGTGGAGATTTGTGGAAGATTTATTGCTTGCTCTTGATTTTCCTGATAATTTCATTAAATGTGTAATGGAATGCATCAAGACCCCTCGTTTTACATTGATGTTGAATGACAGTACAGAGGGGTTCTTCCTTGCTAGAAGAGGGTTGAGGCAGGGAGACCCAATGTCTCCACTCCTCTTTGTCTTATGCATGGACTATATGTCCAGGATAACGACTTACATTAGTGAGATGGATATGTTCAAGCACTTTATTGGTTGCAGCTCTCTCAAATTAAATCATTTGTGCTTTGCAGATGATTTAATGTTGTTTTGTAAAGGGGAGGCTACTTCTGCTTATCTAATGTTGCAAGGCTTGACTATGTTCTCTGAGGTGTCTGGGTTACAAGCTAATAAAGCTAAATCAGCTTTGTACTGTAATGGAGTGCCTGAAGATGAAGCTAACAGGATTGCACAGTTTTCTGGGTTTGTAAAGGGTTCTCTCCCCTTCAAGTACTTGGGAGTTCCTATTTCAGCTAGGAAAATCAATGCTGCAGAATGTGAGGTTCTAGTAGACAAAATGACTGCAAAGATTAATATGTGGTCCTTTCTTTTGCTGGCAGGGCTCAGTTAGTGAATGCAGTTTTACTTAGCATTCATAGCTACTGGTCTCAGGTATTTTTACTCCCTGTGGCTGTGCTCAATAGAATTAATAATGTTTGCAGGGTATACTTATGGAGTGGGAAGGCTAGTGATATTAAAGGAGGGTATGTTAATTGGAGTCAAGTTTGCAGTCCTAAGAAACATGGAGGCTTGGGTTTGAGACAGATTCAAAAATGGAATATATCTGCAATTGGCAAGTTAGTCTGGCATATTGGTGCAAACAAAGATGATTTGTGGGTTAAATGTGTCCATAATGTGTATATTAAGGATTAGAATTGGTGGGACTACAAGGCACCTTCTAGTGCAAGTTGGGTCATGAAGTATTTGTGTAAAGTCAAACACTCTGAAGAATTATGCAATTCCTAGCTGGGATGGGCAATACAAGTACCAGATTAGTCAGTGTATAAGATATTGATTGGTGATGATCACCTTCCTGCTGCCTGGGCAAAAGGGGTCTAGAACAGGATGTCCCTACCAAAAGATAAATTCATCTTATGGGTTGGCATTCAGAATAGACTGAAAACAAAAGAAAAGTTACTTCAGTATGGTGTTTGTGCAGACTTACTGCACTTGTGGTCAGGGAGTTGAATCACATTCTCATTTGTTCTATGACTGTGTCTACAGTCAGCAGCTCATGAGACATGCTCTTGATTGGATTGGTATCACCCCTAGAAGAAGGAACATGCAACAGTGGATTACTTGGATACACAGGGCTTATAGAGGGACAAAAATAAGGAAAATGGTCTTTTGTACCGTTATAGCAGCCACAACTTATCAGATATGGAGAGTAAGCAACAATGCTTATTGAAATTTACATGTAACTAGTATAGAGAAGAGTGTTGATATGATCAAATATAGTGTTAAGCATAGAATCCAGTTTTGTCTTCCAAAGAAGTGTTGTAATGTAGATAAAGAGTGGATAGATCATCTTTGATGGTTGTTTTGTGTATAGATCTTCTGGTCTAGCTTGGTCCTTGGGTGGCTAAACATCTTGTTTAGTTCCTAAGGTTAGGTTGTATATTGGTGGTTTTTTGGTGGTTATAAAACTTACTTACCAAAAAAAAAAAACCTTTTCAAATTTTAAGTTACAATATACAGTTACTATCTACCATAGTGACTTTTTTTTTTAATATAGTAACTCTTTCTCACATTAGTTTATCATGATGAAAATTTTCACTTTATGACATATTAACCTTTTTTTTCATAGTCAAACTTCATATTTTATATCTATTCATCCTTTATATATATATTTTTTTATATAGTGATCCTTTTTTTTCATAAATAACATGATTAGGTCCACACTAATTTAGTGTGGACCAAGTCCATATAAGTTTTTTACCAGCCATTCTATCCTAATTTCCTAAAAACTACAAGTACCCCTAATCATCATGCCCACACACCAACATTACCTTACACCTCCGGATCCTCTAGATTTTTAATAAAACTCTACAATATAGAGTTATATATGAATCATACATTTTAAAATCAAGGGCTCATATTGGTGGAAGGGAAAAATTAGGGGGTGGATTTTGATGAGAAAAAATAGGGGGGGGGATTTTGGAAAGAGAATATATGAGCCATTAATTTTTTATTTAATGGTTGTATTGCTCAAACTCTACCTTGTAGAGGATCCAAGTGCCCTGATTGCCTACGCCACATCACCATCCAATATATAGTCCTCCCCAACAAACAAAAGCCATCCTTAAAAAACCTATACTTTCCTAAACATGAATGCTTGATATGCGAATCGTCAATTACTATCACTACACGCATGCTTTGAATAATCACACGCACATAAATCGAAGCACATACTATTTTTCAAGGCTTGATCTAATTCAATTCAAGATTCGGACAAATCAACGATACAGACGGAGGCATAAATTCCGAGGGTCAACTAAAATAACAACCTTTATTTTTTTTTTTTTTATTATTTTTCTTGAAGTTACTGACATTTTATTCATGATATAAATTGGTAACATATTCCTGCGACGTAAGTATTGTATATTATACTAACTCCATGCAATATTTTCTTTTCTCATTCATGAGTATTATTTTTATGTTTGATTGCAATATTTATCACCTTATATATTATTGTTAATCAAGACCTAAATAAATGTTCTAACGCTTAAATCAGATAACATGGACAACCTGCTATGAACCGAGTAATTTCGATTGCTAAATCACATATCACTAAAAAAAGTAGTCTTTTATGTGTTTAATGAACCAAGTTAGACTAATATTTTTTAAGGTGCTGAACATATTATTTTGTTATTCTTTTGCATAAAACTTACTATGAATCGTATTAAATAGAGGCCAGTATTGGGCGAACGTGGTTCATGACCGTGTTCGTACCCTCACCCCCGAACTCAATTTTTGGTTCATGACCATTAATGAAGTTATGACGGGGAAATCTACATTGGATAAGTTCCAAAATTGTCTCTAAAGTTTCCCAATATCCAATTAGGTTTATGAGTCTTCCTCTAAAGACTTGTTGGCGACTTCAAAACATTTTCAAATAAAACCTTTACAATAGGGTATATAGTCGAATATGCGCTCACATGCGTAGACGAATAAAAACACGCCTACACCTACTAACTCCTGTCACATCTACTTTTTAATAAAATAATATTTGATAACCATATTGCAACTTATTACCTTAAACTATGTGTCCCAATGATTCTCCAGAATTTTTTGGGACGGAGGGAGTAATAAAATAGGGAAAATGATACAAGTTTGTTAAAAATGAGTCATAATGACACATAATGAGTAGTAATGATATGATACATAAGGAGTTAATAAATAATAATAAAATATGAAAAAATGATAAAAGTTTGCTGAAAATTGACCTAAAATGAGTAAAAAAAGACATATAAATGAGTAATAATGATAAGGTACAGAAGGAGTTGACAAATAATTAAGAAATACGGAAAAATAATATATGTTTGCTGAAAAATGACCTAAAAATGAGTAAAAATGACTAATAATGGTATGGTACATAAGGAGTTGACAAATAATTATAAAATACGGGAAAATGACATGAAACAACTACAAAATAATATAAGTTTGTTGAAAAAAATCGTATAAGTCAATAATAACGACATGAAATAGTTTTATAAATGACATGAAGCAAATTTATAAAAAATGACATGAGACAACTCGAAAATGATATGAAATGCGCCAATAATGACATAAAAAAGAGTAATAATGATATGAAACACTCATATTAGTTCATGCGTGTGAGCTGTTGTTACACAATACATTATGGTTTAACATGTTACACCTAAGACAGACTCATAATCTATACTGTTACTTATTTTGAATCGAATGAGCCGTAAAAATGGGATAGAGGTTGTGTGAAAAAAAAAGGCAAAATTGACCTCAACACCACAAAATAAAGCGCAGGTGCACCATCACCACCAAGTTTGACTATTAGCCAAATCACCATAAACTATTGGTCTGGGCACAACGAGTGTCATAAATGACGCTGAAACTAACTTTTTTGGGCACATGTTCACGTGACTTAGGCTTCTAATTAATGGAAAAATAGAATAAATGAAAGAAAAAGGGGAAATGGAAAAAAATTCGTACGGATTCCCTACCGCAGGCAAAAAAAGTTAGCTCCATCATTTATGATACTCGCTGCACCCATACCAATATTTTGTGGTGTTTTGACTACTAGTCAAAGTTGATAGTACTGGGTGCACCCATGCCATAATTTGTCAAAGCATGAATTATGCACTCATTGTGCACCCTAAAGAACATACCATTCATATAAAAGAACATGAACTTCTTACAACAACTTTTCAAGATAAAAAAACACATAATTTGAAATTAAAGAACACGTAAATCTCCAATTATAAAAGAACATAGTCGTAATGAAAAGGACATATTATAAATGAACTTTTAGTCTAAATTAAAAGAACATACCTTTTAAATTCAAATTTGAAAAAAGGAATCCCGCCAACCACCAATTGTTTTTTGAAGAGAAGGTGAAAAAAAAGTTGCAAGATTTTTGATAGTTTTTTGTTTATCAACTATTATATGCACATGTTCCTTTATAATCAGTATGATGTTCTTTATTTTATAACTTCATGCTCTTTTTATAATTTTACTCGTATCTGTGAAATTTTCTCTAAAATTTAATTTGTTAAAAAGCAGTTTGTTAGTCCATCAACTGTGTTGATTATGCTACTATGGTTAGTCCATGAGGTGGGCCGAACTCTCTCGAAAAAGACTCCCTTGAAAGAAAGGCTTCCATCTCCCTTCGAGAACGTAACCCTAACCTATGGTTTCTACCCCATTGCGGCGGCCACCCTCTTCTGCCCATGGTCGAGGAGATTACACAATACGTTTCACAATCTACTATTGATGAAGAAGAAAATACTATTTTGGATCTCGAAACTATAAACCCTAGCGTGGAGAATAAATTATCTCTTGTTCTTTTTGGACGTTTATTGACGGAGTTATCTTATAATATCGAGACCTTCAAACGTACTATCACGTCTATGTGGGCTCCAGCGAAAGGGCTTGTCATACGTGTGTTAAGCCCTAATCTCTACGCATTCCAATTCTTCCATTGGAAGGACATGATGAAGGTTGTTGAGGGGCGCCCATGGTGCTTCGATAATATGCTTATTTCGCTCAAAGAAGCCGATGATGATGAGCAACCGGACCAGGTAACAATCACTCACTCCTCATTTTGGGTTCGAATAAAAAACCTCCCCTTTAATTTAACTATCGTTTAGATGAAATTGTTCGCGCTTTAATTGGGAATATGGGTGAGCACTGGAGATGGAGGAAGACGTTTTGGGAATAGGGAGATATAGGCGTGTAAAACTTTTACTTGATGTCTCTAAATCTTCGCATAAATACCAGATAATTAAGGATAAAAATTCTCGTGAATTACAAGTAGACTTTGCTTATGAACGTCTCCCATACTTCTGTTTTGCCTGTGGGATCACGGGGCACTCTAAGTGCAATTGTCATGCTATCGCTGAAGAGGATAAGCAAGAGAAGATGGGTTGGGGTGCTGAGTTGAAAGCTACGATTTGAAAAGGTAGACGGAAGGAAATAGAGGAGGTTGAGAAATTTCGAAAAAGTAAGAAGATTTTGTTTACTATGTCTCCTACTCTGGTGGACAAATCTTTGGTGTCTAGCCCTACACTACGGTGCCTCGGGATCCCCATCTCTTGAGTCACCTTCAATGGCCAACTCAGACACAAGTGCTGCTAATCCTGGTACTTTGTCTCGGGTACAAGATCAATCATCCCCTGCCATTAATACCCCAATTAATGCTCCTAGTGATGTGGTGCCTGAATATTCTATTAAGTAAAAAAAAACCCATCTATTTTTTTATTTGATATTCAGAAGGTTGAAAAAGTGATTGCTGTGACCACGACTAAGGCTTGGAAAAGGCTTGCCCGTGGAGATGTGGAGGATAAAGGGGGTGTTTTGAATATGGAAACAGACCTGTCATCTTCAAATAAACGTAATCTTAATGATGTTGTTAATATGGAAGAAGAAGAGGAGAATGGTACTATGAAGCGTGTGAAGCCGAGTTCATCTTATGATCTTGATACCCTGAATGTGGCGGAGGTTGGTGAGAGCCAACCCCGCCGAGCATTATAATATTATGTGTTAGGACTGCCGAGGGATGGGCAACCATTGGTCAGTTCCCCAGCTCCGTCGCTGGAGTGTTACTCATACCCCCGACATCATCTTTTTGTCGAAAATCATGATTAATAAACAAGATGCGGAGGCTCTCAAAACTCGTTTGGGTTTTCAAAATGCCTTTGTGGTTGCTAGTAGAAGGAAAGCAGGAGGTTTGTGTTTGTATTGGAAAGAGGAAATAAAGTTTACTCTTATTTCTTTTTCCGACAACCATATTTGTGGTGATGTTAAAGATGGGACTCTAGTTTGGAGATTTGCTGGGATTTACGGGTGGCCGAAGGATGAAGATAAGCACAAAGCATACATAGACGTTAATTCGTCATCTCTATGAATCTTCTCACCTTCCAATTCTGTTTGGGGGAGATTTTAATAAAATTCTTAGTTATAGTGAGAAGGAGGGGGTGCTGACAGAGTTCGGAAGGATATGTTCTTGTTTTAAGCGACTTTTGACGATCTTGGGCTCCGAGATTTGGGTTTTACGGGGTGTTGGTACACTTGGAAACATGGTAAGTCTACCTCCACTCGCATCAGGAAACGACTTGACAGATTCTTGTGTTCAGCTTCGTGGTATGACCTCTATCCTGGCAGTTATGTTGATCATTTGTTACGTTACAAGTCAGACCATCTTGCCATTGTTACTCGACCTTACACCCGCAACAGCAACCGAAGAAGGAGGAGAGGTTTTCGGTTTGAAACCAATTGGTTACTTGATGAAAGTTGTGAGAGTGATGTTCGAAATGCTTGGGATATCTCTACTGGCAATTTTTTCCCCTCTCGTCTCAATGCTCTGGCTGGCGATCTTGTTGTTTGGAGTGGTGAGAAATTCCAGAAGTTGGACAATCAGATTGAGAAAACCGAGAAGAGTCTTCTAACGGCGCAACAAGGTCCTATTTCTGAAGAGATTTGTAAAGAGTGTGCTGCTCTTGAAAAGATACTTGATGAATTGCATGAGAAACAGGAAGCTTACTGGTACATTCGTTCCCGAGTGTTGGAAATTAGGGATGGTGATAGGAACACAAAATATTTTCACCACAAAGCTTCTCAAAGGCGGAAAAGAAACTACATTGTGGGCTTATATCATCGCTCTGGTGTTTGGCATGATGGTGAAGAAGATGTAGAAAATATTTTTGGGGATTATTTTCATGATATTTTCACCTCTTCACACCCCTCAGGCACAAGTTTACAGGATGTATTACCACATGTCACTCCTATTGTTTCAGATGACTGTAATCAGACTCTTTTGAGACCGTTTACATAAGATGAAATATTTGCAGCTCTTCAACAAATGCTTCCCTGCAAGGCTCCCATCCCGGACGGTATGCATGCTATATTTTATCAGTGCTTTTGGTATATTTTAGGAGATGATGTTACCCATTTTGTATGTAGTATTCTCCATGGTTCTTGTTCCCCTAGCTGTATAGACCTGATTCCGAAAGTTAAAGAGCCCTACTGTTGCTTCTAAGTTCCACCCCATTGCTCTATGTAATGTTCTTTATAAGCTGGTTTCTAAGGCAATGGTCATCAGGCTCAAGGAATTTCTTTCCACCATTGTCACAGAAAATCAGAGTGCTTTTTTTCTGGTCGTCTCATTACGGATAATGCTCTCATTGCTTTGGAAATCTCTCATACTACGAAGAACATGAATCGCAACAGACGAGATACTATTGCTATGAAGCTTGACATGAGTAAAGCTTATAATAGAATGGAGTGGGATTTTTTGAGGAAGCTTCTGCTGACTATGGGTTTTGATGGGTGCTGGGTGAATCTGGTGATGGATTGTGTTTCATCTGTTTCTTACTCTTTCATTGTTAATGGTGGAGTTTGTGGTTCTATTGTTCCTGCACGTGGGCTCCGTTAGGGTGATCCCCTATCTGCTTACTTATTCATTTTGATTGCTAATGGTTTTTCTAAAATGATTCAAAGTAAGGTTCATGATAAATAGATTCATGGTGCTAGAGCTAGTCGTAGTGGTCTCGAAATTTCTCACCTTTTTTTTGTAGATGACAGTCTTCTCTTTACAAGAGCTACCCGATAGGAATGCACAGTTATAATTGATATTCTCAACCAATATGAATTAGCATCCAAGCAGAAAATTAATTATGAAAAGTTGGAGGTTTCTTTCAGTTGAGATGTTAGTACTGTCCAAAAAGAAGAGTTGGTGGGAATTTTGAAGATGCGGCAAATTGAAAAGCATGATAAGTACGTACCTTGGTATCCCCTCTGTTGTAGGGAGATCAAAGAAAGCTATCTTTGATTCTCTCCTTGATAGAATTTGGAAGAACCTCCAAGGTTGGAAAGAGAAACTTTTATCAAGAGCAGAAAAAGTGACGCTTCTCAAATTTGTTATTCAAGCCATGCCCACCTATCTTATGGCAACAAACTCTTTCTATTCCACTAGTAGACACCTTTCGAGAGAGTCTTCCTTTCATAGGCTTACTCCTTTGACCTTGAGAAGAGCATTACACTAGCCTTAAGCTAATGGCAGACATAAGAAAGCATTAGTCTAATAACAAAAAAGGCATAGAGCTAAGGTCTTCTCCTGTCCTCAATCTTATTAGTCGTTGTCTCCACTAGCTGTAGAGCGAAGCAAGGCATTCCAGCTAAAAACAGCAGGGCCTAGAGCATCCCGTCTGAAGGTCAAGTGTACAAAATCCCTCGCCTGGTTATTCAACGCATTCACTCAGCCATGGCTCGGTTTTGGTAGGGGAGTTGGGATTCGAAAAGGACGATTCACTAGAAGGATTGGGATTCCATGTGCACCTTGAAATGCCTTGGAGGTATGGGTTCCAAGGATCTTGGAGAGTTCAATGATGCTCTTCTTGGTCGACAAGCATGGCGGTTAAGCTGCGAGCCTAACTCCTTATTTGGTCGCGTCATGCGAGTAAAATAATATCCTAATAGTAATTTTCTTGATACCTCTCTTGGGTACTCTTGTAGTTACTCGTGGAAGAGTTTATGGAGTTCGAAAGCGCTTCTCAAAGAAGGTTGTCTATGGTGTGTGGGGTATGGTTCAAGAGTTAATGTGTGGAAGGATCCTTGGTTAGCGGATGGTGGTGGTCGTTTTGTCACTTGTGAGCCTCATGAGGGGTTAGAGAAGGTAAGTGATTTAATTGATGCTTCTTTTCAATGGAATGTTGATTTGATTGAGGAGGTTATTAATGAGCGTGATGTGAAGTGTATTTTGGCTATTCATTTGAGTCACTCTAGTCACCATGATGATTTAACTTGGGCTCTCACCAAGAATGGTTTATATTCTTTGAAAACCGCCTATATGCTTGGGAAGGGGTGCAACCTTGACAAATTTCATCAAGCTTAGGTCGATATTTGGGGCACGGAGGCTAGTCCAAAGGTTAAACATTTTCTTTGGAGGTTATATACAAACTCCTTACCCACATGGTCTCTCCTTAAACACCGTCATTTATTTGAGGAAGCCTCATGTCCCCGGGGCTGCGGTGTAGAGGAGTCGGCTGGGCATACGTTGTTTGAGTTCCCACGTGTTGTTGAGTTGTGGCTGGAGCTAGGATGTGGAGGTAAGTGTGCTAATGTATGTGTGACCTTGTAGCAGGCTGGAAAAATCTTGACAAATCTGTTGTTACCAGGCGAGTTTTTCTTATTGCTTGGTGTATGGGGGGGGAATGAAATCAGTGGATTTTTCAAAAGGAAAAATTGATAGGAACAGTCCCAACTATGGCTGTGTTGTTCTTTTCCTAACAAATATTATCAACCCCACCTTATGTTTCGACCAAGGACCCATTCCGGCTTTTTTTTTTTTTTACCTTTCACCTCCCCCCTTCCCCCCCTACCACCCCCCCCCCCCCCACCCCCCCCCCCCCCCCCCCCCCCCCCCCACCCAACCAACCCCCAACCAAAAACAAACCCCATTAATACCACAACATTCACATTAAACCTACCATATCAAACCAAACCATAAGAACACAAATTACTTACACCCCACCCGACCACCGGACCACCAAAAGGTTCCCATTGCTTGGGTTTTTTAAATAAACTAGCGGGTGGGGAGGGAAACGGCGGACCAAAGCAGAAGGGGGGGGGAAAGAACCAACTTAGCCAATTACTGAAAATTCAACCAACCCCCACTGAATTTACACGGGCCAAGGCTGAAAAGTCCCGACAAGAGCCATTTTCATTTTTTCTTAGACTTTCTCTTCCAATACTAAAACCAACAACTGTCCTGTTTTAAAAATTAAGAAAAATTATTTAAAAACCAAAGAGATTAAAAAATTAATTTTATATCAATTGATTTTATGTGCTAACGGCGTTTAAAGAAATCCACAAAAACAACAAATTAAACTACACCAACTTAAAAAACACCATTTTAAAAACCACAACAAAACAACAAAAAAAACCAAAAACAATAACAAGACATAAATTACAAACCCCCCAAAAAAGACACGAAAGACAAACCAGCACCCAAACAAGTCTACAAAGCTAAAAAAGAAAACTAAAAAAAATAAACTTTAAATAATTTTAACTTCTCCTGATATAAAATGATTATGTTAATTAACAAAAAAACCCCAAAAAAAAAAAAAACAATTTTTTTTTTTTTACATAAAAAATATTTACACAAACCTTAACTAAATTATTAAAAATTTTTAAAAATACTTCGCCGAATACTCAAGTTAATTAGAATCTTAAAATTAAATTCAAATATAACACAAAACAATTATTTTTCCCAACAAAAAAAAGGAAATTATCTACCAACCAAAAACTGGAATTCAACACGAAAACCAAAAAAAAAAAGACACAACAACCAATTATTTCACAAACACCCCCTACCATTTGATCCTAAAAGAATGACCCCACCACCCTCCACGATACACCTTCCCCCACCCCAAAACCCACCTTATGCAACACGCCTATGTTCTTCCCCCCACAATTTCCCTTCACCGCATCACACCGTTTCAACCAGAAAACACTACCAGATCCGCAAAAACACCTTTTTTAGGACTTCACAACCATCACAAACAAGATCGAAAAACCAATTTTACACCCACCCAACCAACTTAAAAATACTTACACCATTCAACACATTCCTTACTTTCCCCACGCCCCCCCCAAAACAACCCTTCTCAAACAAACCCCATACTTATTCATCACCCCACAGTAAACTATTTCCAACACCCAACGCTTCACTTTTTTGCCACTAAAAACCCACCCATGG
Source organism: Beta corolliflora (assembly GCA_947648045.1). NCBI lineage: Eukaryota > Viridiplantae > Streptophyta > Magnoliopsida > Caryophyllales > Amaranthaceae > Beta > Beta corolliflora. Next base: position 81,550 of record CANSZD010001723.1, on the reverse strand, counting down.
ACCTTTACCATATTTTTAAACAAACTTAAAAACTTAACTCTTTTTTATTAATTTTTTTTTTTTTATACTTTTTTTCTTCTTTTTTTCTTTCTTTTTTTTTTTTTTTCATTTTCACTTTCAACACCCACAACAAGAGGGGACCTTTGCTTTTTTTTTATTTTTTTCTTCTTGACTTGTTTTTTTTTTTTATATCCTTTGAGGAGACAACAATCAAAAAAAAAAAAAAAAAAAAAAAAAAAGCATTTCTCATACACGAACCAAAAAAAAAGCTTTATATGAAGAATTTCGGTTTTTCTGCTTTTCCGTAACTTAGAAGACACGACCAAAAAAACTTCTCCTACCTATCCCTTAATGACCTTCAAGTTTTTTTCTCCAAAATTTTCTTTCCATTTTTATTTTTTTTATTTTTTTATTATTTTTTAATTTGATCTCTCTCTTCTTTTTTTTTTTTTTGCCCCCAAAATTTTCTATACTTTTTTTTTTTTTTAATTTAATTGATTTATGGAACTAAGTTATACTTTTAGATTTCTTTTTTCTATTTTTTTTTTTCTTTTTTTTTATTTCCATTTATAACTTTTTTATTGGAAATTTTCCACTTGAGGCCTTGTGGGACAGAATATTTTCGGGCTTTTCAGGGTTTTTCCTTTTTTCCTTTTTTTTTTCCCATCCCCAACCACCCTCCCCCCACCCCCAACACCCCCTTTTTTCACACACCAACACCCAAACCCCCAACCCCTCTCCCTGTTTCTTCCCCTATATGTTTATATTTTAGTATCTCGAACTACACCAAAGATGCTTATAAGGGTCGAATTCCAATCATTTATTTCCTACATCTTTATAAATGCACATGTTTGTCTTCTCTTCCATTATATTTATAGGATATTCCATAACACGCCCCACGCCACCACCAACGCAAGCTGAATAATCCTAAACATCCTTCGGAGCCCCGAGAAGTTATAATTCAAAAAAGGAGCACAGGAGCCAACCAGACCACAATACATCAGTAGATCCGGCTTCAACCAAAAAAGTACCCCCGCCAGCTAATACTAGAGCCTAACGATCCCACTTAGTCTTTAACATATGACATGGATCATTAGAATTTAGTATAAGATGTACTTCTCTTATCAAATACTCCAGGCTTCTATTTCCAAATCTATGTTTCTCCAATGAGTCGTTATTCAAACCAATCTAACATTGTTAGGCTCTACAACCTTCCAATTTATATACTCAAAGTAGCCCGAATTGCAAATTCTAGTCCATAAAACGACCCATAAACGTAGACTAACCGTTTAACACCTAGGAATACAGGTACAGGCTCAAGAAATGCTACTTAGCAAACTGAGTTCACTAATTGCTTTCTCCCAAAGAAATAGATGTTCCCCATCATGACTCTAATCTCCATTTAATTATCTTATCAATAAGTCGTCATCCCTCGAGCTTTCTTATTGGCACACCAGAAGGTATTGAATGGCAACCTTCCCTTTAAACCTGCATAATTCGTAACTCTTCGTTACTCCTTATTAGTCCAATGTGACAATGCTGCAAAATAGCAGATTAAGGATTCAACCGCACTGGAGAAGCTTTTCAAAGAGCTTCAAGCTCTCAGAAGATCAAATGAACTGACCAAAATCCTCCTCTTCGCAGTAATAATCAGCATCATTCATAACATGTGATTCAAATTTCAGTTCGCACTGATGAAACCGCTAGGTCATTTCCACAAAATTCAAGATGCGTAGTGGAAGATTTCCATACAAAGACAAAAGAGCAAGGTGACATGGGGTCACCGCCTTTAGTCCTCTTTCGAATTAAAAACCCAAATAGAGCACCATTTAACATCAATGTGAAAGTAGACTTGCACACACACCACAATAAGCCCGACGGAGCCTAAATCTAAACATAATCATCATCCTTCTTCAAGAAACTCCTAGACTGCAGATTATACGCTTTCCGGGAATATCTATCTTCATAAGACACCTCCTTTTCTTGGGCTTCTCATCGCTTCTATATCTTTCTCACAATGTCTGAGCAAATAAGTATAAGCAGAAGAAATACCTCCCCCATATGAAAGCACCTGATTTCACAGAAACTATACTAGGAAAAGATCAGCCTCTAACTTCTAACATAACAGCCTCTGTTTAGCACTTATAAATGATGAGCAAGCAAAATGTTATCGCCCGAAGTCACTCACATGCAGTACTCCCCCACTTTTGGATTAGAGTGAGAGAAGTGACATTAACACATTTAAGTAGTTTCCCAAAGCTAAAAATCAGTCGGTTAAGCAGCAGACACTTCATTACCAACAACATCCCATGTTTGTTCGAAGTATAACCCATCGTATCCATTCAGACCCAGCTTTTCATTGTAATATACCACAACAATTCCTTTTTGACATACCGGACCGGTGATATAGTTAAATCAATCGTGTTCCCTTATAAGGAAGTTTATCACCAATCTAAGCCCTCTTCCTCATCAATAATCTAAGTTGTTTATCATATCTCTCAAAGAATCGCTTCGCCTCTATTAAATTCCGGCAAAGCTCACAAAGCATCCTTGACCTGTCCACTTAACTCCAGATCCTCCTAATCATTCTCGTAATAGAATGGATCTTGTTTGCTATTCTTCTCGCTTTTCTTAATGGATTGGAGGGAACAAACAGTATTATCATCCCCTGTCTATCCATTGAACTTTTGATTTTTGCCTTAAGAAATCAACATAATTTCCTATCCGCCTATACTCCATTGCTACATCTTTTCATTCCCCATTCATGATCATGATTCTTGTGGGATTATCAAGTGCATAAGTCGCCGAACTTCAATCAACTTCCTCATAAGCAAAGAGTCGCTCTCACTTAGCCTTCAACATCTCAAAACCTCATCATTTAGCTTCTTCATATCATCCTTCAATCTTTTAGACTTGAGTTACCCGATACATCAAACAACCCCCTGCCCGCTCCGAAGCTTAAACAATTTGCATGAATCTAGGGGCTTGAACCCACATGTTAAAAAACCTAAAAGGTTTTTTCTTCCCACCAGACTCAGGATACGTACATAGGATGCTAGGACAATGGTCATAGTCCCCTTCTGGCAAATAAGAGATTTCAGCATTTTCATAACATGAAATCCATTTTTCATTAGCAAGACCTCTGTCAATTTTAGAGAAAACAGAGTTTTCTCCTTCTTGGTTATTCGTCCAAATGAAGAATCTGCCATTATGCTTCATATCAGTAAGCTTGCATTGTACCACACACTCTCTAAAGGGCTGAATCTCATTTATTCTAACAGGATCTCCCACCCTTTCATCTAAATTTAGGACTGTATTGAAATCCCCCAGTACAATCCATGATTCATCAGTTTGCACTTGCAATAAGTCCTTCCATAAATCCTCTCTTTCCCTTCTGTCATTGTACCCATATACAAAGGTACAAAAGAACCCTGTACATGGACCAGTAGGTCTCTTTCTCTCCTTGCATCTCTTTGTTTCCTCCTTATTGTCGGCGCTACGTCTTTAGTGTGGTGCCTCAGTCACCGCCGCCGTAAGATGATGTTGTTATGCTTCTGAGTCCTTGGTGGTGTTGTCATCCCCCTTTATCTTCTATTGCCCGATGTTGTTATGCTACTATTCTCGCCAGTCTTGCTCTTAATCCGCCCACCGTTGTCCGGGGTGGGGTCGCAGTGTCGAGGTGGTCGGGGTTCGAAAGGGTGGGGTTTTTTGTGGGTTTTTGGGAGTGAGGAAGGGGAAGGGGATGGTGGATGGGAGGTGCTTTTCAAAGGTGGGGTTCAGGGCTATGGGGCTGATTTTCGAAGGTGGCGAAGAATAAGGAGCTGGTTTTCAAAGGTGGGGAAGGAGAATGAGCTAGTTAGTGGGGCCGGGGAATGGGAGTGGGTGGTTTCTTGGAAGGAGTGTTTTTCGGCGGTGAGGTTAAAGGGTGTGGGTGGTTTTCGGGGTGGGAAAGGAGAGGGGGTGGTGGGTGACAATGAGGGTTAGGGTCGGGGTGGTCGGGGCGACTACGAGGGTTAAGGGTGGGGGTGGGGTGGGGGTGGTGTGGGGGTGGGCCGGGTGCCGAGGGCCGGGGTGGGCGTGGGGGATGGCTTGGTGCTTCGCGAGGGCCTGGGGATAAGGTTGGGGGTGGTTGGGTGCTGTGAGGGTTGGGGCCTCGGTGGGGGGTTTCAAAAGGGTGGAGAGTGGTGTAGATTTAATCAATCGGGGGTTAATTAGGGTTTATTTGGATTTAATTAGCATTTAGGGGAAAGATAATTAAAGATTAGTGGGTTAATTACGATAATTAAGGTTAATGACTAACGGTGTTAGACTTCCACTAGTCATAAGGGTATTCTAATGTATTTGTAGAAACCTCGGGGGTATATGGTGAATTTTGAAACTTGCAAGGGTATATGCACTGGCGGGGTATATGTAGTATGTACTATAAGTTATTATTCATGTTTTAAAAGTCATAGCATATGTTCTATAAATTATTGTTTTAAAAAGTGTTGTGTATGTTCCAAACATAAATATGTTCTCACATATGATATATGTTCTCATAATATAATAATAATAATAATAATAATAATAATAATAATAATAATAATAATAATAATAATAACCAAAACTCCCGACCGGGCGAACGGCCCTCCCGCCAGGGCCAAACATGTGCCCACCCGGGTAACAAAATCTAGAAACTTACTGCAACTTCTGGAATTGCACAGACCGGGACAGGGGGGATGAAAGGTTGGCCAAGAGTGGGATGCGTGCCGCGCACTACCATGCGTGCCGCCACGCCCACTCGAGCGTGCCGCGCACACCCGTACTTGCTTCTCTCTTTCTCTCTCCTCCTTCTCCCTCAAGAAATCCAAGGCATAAATAACAAATAATAATGATATACGGAAGTCATATAGGAGCATAGTTGAACAGATATTTGCATACCAGTTTGTTACCCAAGATGTTGGATTTTGATGGAATTTCAGTTGCAGCCGAAATATTCTGCTTATCATTGATGGCAAACTTTTCAAAAAGAGTCTGAGCAGAATCACCTTCGTTATTTTGGATGCTAAAGTTTGAATTGCACTCAGCCATGGCTTTCACCATACCGAAATCACGGTTCATTACAGCTATATGCACTGGCGTGTTCCCATCATCATCCTGTTGATTAATGAGACACACAGAAATAATTGGGTTCTCCAAAAATTTCCTTGCCTTTAAAGTATTCAGTAATCTTATATGGTGCAATAAATTTTTTCCCTTGGGATCACATATCTCGATCGATTCCGGACAATCCGTAATTATGGCTTCGATTGCTGGTAAATTAGAGTTGATTGCTGCTCTAAGTAGAGGAGTCAAGCCATCTGCATCTCGCGTGTAGCATACCTCGCTGTTTCTGTCTAATAACGACCTTATTAGAGAAATATAGTGCGAGTTTGAGTTCGGGTTCGAGTTTTCTCCAAATAGGTTGTTCCTACATGTTAATGCTGCCCCTTGCCCATTAAGCGTGTTCATCATTTTAACACTTGACATTTCAGTACCTACACATATAGATGTGTGCTTTGATCATTAGTCTGTCTGAGATCAATAAAATTATTCATATCACTAGTAATACTCAAACCACGCTCAAAATTTCCAGTAGATGTATATATATATATATATATATATATATATATATATATATATATATATATATATATGAAAATGGTTTTTTTTGAGGGATATATGAAAATGGTTGGACATTATAAGTCTAACTCTAATTTTCAATGTAGATAGTCAATTAATTGATATTGGTTAAGATTTAATTTTAAATGCTAATAGATAACTAATAAATTTTAATGCAACCAATTATCAAGTATTTAAAAGTTAGTGGGAGAAATTTTAAGAGGGAAAACATATAATAAAGTGGAATACATTGATTTTGGACAATGGACCTACTATTTTAGATTTTTTTTAAAGGAATTATTTTAGATTTTTATACTTCCTCTGTTCTGAAATAAATGAAACGCTTCTCTCATAAAAAGCTATCGCATAGAATAGATAAGCTGTTTCATTTATTTCAGAACAAAGGAATTGTATAGTAGTTTATATCAAATATTATCTTGATTATGGAGTTGTAAAGGGGAAACTTTCATCATATCAATCTCCACCGTTGTCCCTAAGGGTGTGCACCGGTCCAGACCCGAATCGAACCGGACCGAGACCAACATCATCGAGTTTCACGAACCGGGTACAGGGATAAGAATTTTATGTTCCGATATAGGTCCGGATGGGAAAAATCAGGGGTCGGACTTGTATTTTTTGGGCTTTTGAATATAAATAAAAAAAATCGCTTGCAAGTGGTCGAAACTGAAATTTCAGGAAAACAAAAAAAAACAACATTCTACTACTATTATTCACACTTTGTTCTCACTCAAAACAAAAATATTCCCTAGCCAACTTGTTAGAAAATGAATCACCTCATTGACCTATAGAAAAAACCTTCAATTATTTCAAGAACCATCACCGCAATCGAGACTCCCTGCACTCACCTCCGGCGACGGGAAGTAAAGCATATGGAGAGTAGGGCGCATTAAAGGAGAAATTTCCGACGGAATTGTTAGTGATGAAGAAAATCGAAATGGAAACTCACAATATGGAAAAGAAGGGAGTCGGTGTCACGGGACTCAGAGCGTGATTGGGCATCTGGATTAGGGGGGAAGGGAGGGAGGGAGGTAGGAGGTGAGAGGAGAGAGACTTAGGGTTTTTAGTTGAGGAAATCGAGGTTATGACCTTTGGGTTGTGGGTTGTGAGTTTTGGACTTTGGTGGGTAAGTAAAGGGATTTTTTTTTCACAAAGGGTATATTAAAATTCCGGGTTTTCGGTCCGGACCATAATTTTTTGTGTTTAGACCGGACCGGACTGGAAACCCGGAATCGTAATTTTTCGCGGACCGAGGACCGAACTGAAATCTTCGGTTCGGTCCAGTCTGGTCCAAATTCCGGTACGGTCCAAATTTTAGTCCGACCCTACCCTTTGCACACTGTAAAGCAGTAAAGTACTTGTTGTAGACTCTTGGAGCCATATCAAATACACTCATGTATGGATGTTACCAAGTCTGCTAGCGGACACATGTCGCATGGTTCCGCCATGAAAATATCAGGACGCAACCTCACTATGGTGAGCAAAGCCATTTCTGATTATGGTCCAGGATGGTGCTCGCGGACACCTAATAGGACAAAATAATGGAATCTTCCCTCCAATCAGACTCATCTCGGTCGTACACGTGTAAAGGGATTACGCATCCTGTTAGAGGAATAGTACATCTATAAACAGCCCATTGGTACTATTCTGCAGGTATCTTCTAAACACCACTTTCTCTCTCTCTCTCTACTTTATCTCTCTAAATCCTTAGCGGACACAAACTGACTTGAGCGTCGGAGGGGGGTTTCCTCGCATCCCCCCGATGGTAGTTTACGTTTGTTTCCTTGCAGCCACTCAAACACTACTGACGGACACCTTGGAGGGCCGTCACCTTTCTAATACCGGAACAACTCCCACTGCACCACCCCATGTAGTTGACATATACGCACATGCCTAGAGTAGTAAATCCTGATGACTAGCTTGTTCAGTATTGACTCAAGCGAGAGTGAGAGACCCCCATTTTTTCTTCCATGTTGATCAGGAAGTCTGATTCACTAGCTGGGTAGGTGTGTAAGAGTGACAACGATTATGTTTGTTATGTCAGGGGTATTTATGAACCGATCTTCAACTAGGTTACTGAGACTTATATAATGGAGATGGCTCATTATGAAGGGGCTATTTAGTTTAATTGAGAACATTTTTCGTGGAAGATTTTTTTAGGAAAATAACAATACAAATGAATAGATAAAAACTAATAGATAAAAACCAACACTTAGATATTCATAAAACATATTATATCTCTGCTACTAACTTTTGTTAGGCATAACAGCCATAATTCTCATTTTCACCATTTGCTTCAAACTCTTCATTGTGTGCTCGACTGTAGGAACCGATTGATTCCAATACCTATGGTTTCTTCCTTTACCAATCAAATAAACCACTGCAGCCAAACCAGCAGAGTAAACTTACTTCTTAGATTTGGAATTACTATTGTGATTGATCCACCTTATAATTTGTCCCAGACTTGTAGAATTATTCTTGATACCAAGCCAATTCTTTGTCTCTTTTAGACAAATGTTGTTATATTGACATCTGAAGAAAAGATGTTCATTGTTCATGATCTTCAATGCCATGACCACACAGTAAGCAATCAGATGAACTACTCACTCCCACCTAGGCTAGCTTAGCTGTAATCTGTAATCTGGATTGTACAGCAAGCCAACAGATAAATCTGTGTCTTGGAGTATTTAGTCTATTCCATACCATTTTATCCCAATACGCAGGCCGCTTAGTTCCAGCTAATTTCTCATAAACAAGCTTCACTGAATATCTAGCCATCAAACAAAACTCAACCTGAGTATAGTATTGCTTCAGATATTCTTTTGTGATACATACTTTTCTCCAATACCAGCTAGCATTAGCCTTTGGATGCTCCTCTACTTACAACTCATGCATGGTGGAAGGATCATCCCAACTTCTCTTACAGAAACAATAATGTGTCAAATCCTCCAGCATCACCACCACAAGTACCAGCATAGGCCACAACTTGTTGCTAGCCCCTATTTTATCAATGAGTTCTTCATAGTCCTCCTCAAGGGTTCACTATCCCCTCTCACCAAAGTTATTAGCAACAACTTCCTCATAATGTTAGCTCTCAAGAGCCTACTCTATTTGATCTGAATAAGATGATGGTTTCTATGAAGAAGACTACTGACGAGAGTATTAAGGAGTTTAGAAACACAACGACAAAACACTTAGAGACTCAACATGCTCAAGTTGGTGGGAAAATACTCAGGCAACCACGTCAATTATTGTTGGAACATTTATAGTTAAATGTGTTCGTTGGTGATATGTGATGATATTACGCTTTGGAGTTGTGTCGTTTGATGAAACGTGATGAAGAGAAGGAAAAGAAATGAAGTGAATCAGGGGCTTAGGCACACTCGCACCTTGTTACGTGGTGCGCCCGCACATCCTAGTACGGTGCCCCCACACCAAACTCTCTGCTTCGAAGTTTTTGCTCTGCATGAACTGGTGCGCCCGTACCAGATTGTATGGTGCGCACGCACCATACTGGTCTGATGCAATTCTTCACGAATCCTTGTGTGCCTCTTCATGTGAAGAAAGACATGCTTTCGTTCATTTCTTCTGTAAATCTTCCTATGATATATATAGTAGGATGTCACATATGGAATGGTGTTAGAATCATTTACATACTTGCTTTAGGAGATTCATTTCTAGATTTCTCTCATTGTTCTTGTGAAACACATCCTTCAAACACATTGTAGCGTATAGTTTTTGTCATCAACCAAACTCTATAGATTTCTTCTTCGTATCTCATTGGTGTTTACCGTGAACCTGTTGATCATATTGGGTTGGTAAAATACTTATATGAAAGTGTATCTTTACGTGCTTAAAAGATGCATCCGATTTCTTGCAAAATTCACACACATATATAACAATTATTAGGACAACCCATCCCTGAGGAGACTGTCAACGCCATTATTCTACGAAGTGGTACCAGTATGATGCTTCTCCCATGCCCACTGATGGTATGGCACCTCAACAGAAGGAAGGTGTTGCGTATGATAAAGAGGGTGAAGATATCTCAAAAGTTGAAGTGGAGTTGGGAAAAGAGGTTGAAGCAGGGAAGAAGAAGGAGAAGGTTATTGATTCTCCTATTACTCCAAAGTTTCCCTTGCCTGAAATGATCCAGAAGTCTAAGGTTGGTCAATGATTCGGTAAATTCTTAGCTCTTGTAAAGAGTCTCGAAGTAACAGTTCTGAATGATGATTTATTATTAGTAGGTCGCGAACTAATTAGTCGAGTGGAATCTCTATAGCTAACAATGACTTTAGGTTCATAATTGCTAAAATATTTGGTCTAAGAAGCAACCAATTGAAAGGGGGACTTTAGGTAAGTTTTACTTTACAATTGTAGGGTTCATAATCTAAGTTGAATCACATGCCATTGATAGTATTAGTGGAGTCTAGGGTCAGTGTTGTCTTCTTAGTTTTTAATGCTCTCTTTGTCTTTGTTATTTGTGACTTGAAATTTTGTGAAAATGACATAAGGCTGACTTTGAATGCAAATATCTCTCAATCTATAAATAGTTTTGATGTGATCCAGATTGGAGGTGATAGCTTGTTCCAAGAGCTTTCCAACGACAGTTTATATACCCAATTCCACTGAGAAACAAGAAAGTTACGGCTGTTTTACGAAGAACTGTCGAAACTGAAATTTCGTATCGCGCCCGACCGGGCGGGTTTTGGCCAGAGCGGGCAGCAGCGTCCGACCGGACTGGGCGACGCTTTCTTTTCACGGGTTATTCTAATTTTTACCCTAAGTTTATTAAGCCATTATTAAAGTTATACTAGGAGATTATTCTAGAGTTTATTAGGGTTTCCTTATGTTATAAAATGACCCTTTTGGTGATCATTGTTTGATTTTAAGCCATTAAGATTTTAGGACTCCTTGTGTATTCTCTTTGTTTTTCTCCATTATAGTGAAGAAGCTCTCGAATCCCCCACATGTGGATGTAGGTCTATTTAAGCCGAACCACGTAAATCTTTGTGTCTCTTTTGTTTATTTTCTTTATCGTTCTTCTCATTCTTATTATTTCATTGACTTGTTCCGCATTAATCAAATGTTACACCACCAGTTTCCTAAAAGTCTTGAATATCATGTTCGTGCTATTAGGGTCATTGGTTGATTAGGGTCAGTGGAGGTCGTACCAGATTCAGCTGAACGTTAGGAAAGATAGATGAACTTGTTCCTGCAGTCAATATTATTTTGGGATGTTGTATGGGTCAAAATTTAACCTAATAAAGTTGTTGCTCATGTCTCTTCTTCGATTGTTCCGACATTAGCTTTTTTATTTTGTATTTTAGTTCTTATCCATTAGTTTAGTTGTAGTGAGTTCCCTATCTTATATTCCATCTTATCTTTAAGTTAGCTTTTTTTTTAATTGTATAAGTGTCTTTGATCTGGTTCTTAATTAGTGACAAAAACATTTCTATAGGATGAAACCCCTACTCCCACTAATTACAAGATAGTAATTGTAAGATATCAATTTGTATGAACTTCGACATGCACTGCAAATTCATGTATATGTAAATGACAGTATATATCTCAAAGTAAGATACAACCCAACTATGGTGGTTTAAAGTTGATCTTACTCAAGTAAGTGGGTACGCAATTGATCTAACTTCAACAAATGAAAAAGAAAAATAAGGTTTAGATCTAGAACTAGATAATCTGGCGGAAATCTGAACCCTGAGTACATTCAATAGGTAAATGAAGAAGTGAAAACTAGATTGCCAATTAAAATACTTTGGGTGTGGGTTTGTTTCAATGTATATTTTATGTTAGTTTTTTTCTATTTTTTTTAAGGAAAAATTGACAATAGAGGTCTGAACTTTGGGCGATAATTTTTAAAAGGTTTGAACTATTGATTAACCTGTGTAGGTCCCAACTTTAGGGGGTTCTTAACTTTTAGCGGGCCTCGGTGACTTAAAATTGACGAATTTTTAAAATCTCACCTAGTTCCTACTTCCCTCCCTCAATTAACCCTTCTAATGTGACCCAAGTTTTACAAGTTATGACCTATTAAACCAGTTTCAAGTCACTAAGGCCCGCTAAAAGTTAAGACCTCCTAAAGTTGGGAACTACACAGGTTAATCGATAGTTCAGACCTATTAAAAATTATCATCCAAAGTTGAGACCTCTATTGTCAAATTTTCCTTTTTTTAATTCATAACCAGTTGTTGGTCCGGGTGATGTCTCGGATCATTTAACATTGTGGATTTGAAGTCTTAAATCAAACACCTAAAAGTGAGAAATAAATATAGGCATTGGATTGTGCTTAGGAATTGCCTCCAGTTCCTTTCAGATATGATACAATCTTGGTTTTGAAATTTCGAAGGTTATAAAATTTGAAGAGCTTTTTTTTTTAGTAAGAGTATTGAAAGGTAGGACTTGTTATTATTAGCATTAGCTTAATGAGTGTATATATATATATATATGTATATATATATATATATATATATATATATATATATATATATATATATATATATATATATTTAATTGTTTTAAAAATAGAAATATTAGCTTGTCTTTAAATATTTTTTTCTCACAAAGACCAACATGAGAATGTAGAGTAGTTGGTTAGTGCATTTTATTTCAAATGATAGGTTATGGGTTTGAGTATAAAGAATGTTAAATATATCTTGGGGGACTACATGTGGCAACATGACATGTTTTTGCCTTAGATTTTACATATATATTAGTCATATTAATGTCAAAGTTTTGTGTTGACAAGAAAAATCAAAATATTGCACGTATCTTAAAACAAAGGAAATATTATTTTCTATTCGATAATTAAAGATACTAACTGTTGGATTATGTATATATTGAATTGTATATTTGTGTTCATTTATATTGTTTTTAGATTTGGGCCTTAGCTAATGCATGTTTGTAGGCATGTTATTTGGCCACATATGTATGTAGATAATATTAAAACCACAACTATGCAGCCACCGTGACACTAACATTCAAAATTATTTTCTATTCAGGCTTCACAAGCGTAAAAAAAAAGTGCAACAATTTGGATTGAAAAACTTACGTACCTTGGTAATCATATTTAACAGCGAGATGAAGCGGCGTTTCTTCGCGGTGGTTGGTAAAGGTAGCTACTTCAGGACCAATCTCTAACAAGTAAGCAGCAACCCGGATACTTCGCCCTCCGTTCAATAATGCCACATGAAGAGGTGTGTTCCCATCCTTATTTGTAACCGTCCAAATATGTTGCACTAAAACGGACACGGGATACAAAAACGTGGAAATGCAAATTCTAAAATGAGAAAATGTGGGGAAATATAAGGAAACACAATATTTTAGAGTCTTTTTATACTCCATTTTGTTTTTTTAGATATAACATATTGACTTTGGGCACTATTCATCCAATACACTTTGACCATTAATTGTTATTTATACATAAGAAACAATATAGTCATGTGGGATCTTGTTTGATTCGTCACGGTATACACTTTCCAAATATATAATTTTTACTTTTATACAATTAGAGATTTTATCGGTCAAAGTTGTGTTTCGACAAACGTAAAAAGTCCAATGTTACATCTAAAAAAACGAAAGGAGTAGTAGATTAAACTATACTTTGAGAGAGTAGTAGATTAAGCTATACTTTGAGAGGAAAAGTAAGCTTAGCTTTTAGAACCTACTATCTATTTTCAAAAAAAAAATCAAAGTTTCTCAAAGTTTACGTTCGGGTCCAACAGGGAACAGACAAACTTACTGTCGATGTGATTCTGCTGATAACAGGTAATCAGGTGTTCAGCTATCTTTTCTGTATGCTGTTTGGCTGCAAAGTGGAGAGGTGTTTCGCCGTCGTTGTTAAGAGTAGAAATGAGCTTTAGGCGGTCAGCCGCGGCTGAAAAGCTTTGCAAAGCCTCAATGATGAAGTGGAGGTGGTTGTGTTGAGTGGCGACATGGATGATATTGTTACCATGGTTGGTCAAGCCAAGGAGATCACCATCACTGTAGGCGGCTGCTGCAGTTTCCACGTCTACAATCCTGGCTTCTCTAAGGAAATCTATGTTCCCTGCTACTGCAGCCTTATAGATTTCCTTCTTCATCCTTAATCTACGAATTTTGTTGGATATTAGATTTAACTTTGGTTGGGGAAGCTACATGTATATATCCCATTATTAGTACGCCTTCAAGCTTCTCTTTGGTCTTCTCAATGTCGTGAATAATAATGCGCTCAGATCTAAATCTCAAAATATATAAAAAAAAAGGGCAATTTGCATTGCCAGTAAAATCCAGTGTTAAACAAAATGATGATCAATATTAAATGACCTACGGTCAAACACTAGTTTGCATTTTATGTACTTTGTCGTGATGCTTGGCTAATTTTACCGATCTGTTTTCTACCCAATTTCCATGTCTTAGCCTCTTAGGGGTATCATACTAGGGTCATAAGACGTTTGCCATTTGATTAATTCCTAGTAGGCTAGTTTCATGTTTTTCGTTTAATGTCGAAATGATTATAGTTCCTTTACCAACTGTTTCTGCTAAGAAATTAAGGATTGTAATATGTTGTGAGATTTGATGTGGGCCCCAAAAGCGTTCGCCTGAGCTTCGATGTCCGTATGCCTGAATCCTGCAAAACAAGGTTAGACTACCCCGGGGGTGTTTCCGGGATCGCCCCTCCGACGCTCAAGTCAGATGTGATTGAGGTAGAGAGAGAAGTGAAGTCTAGAGAGAGATGCTCTAGTTTGTTAGGTGAGAATTCAATACCTGTTCATTGATGAGACAGTTGGTTTTTATAGTGTTGGGGATTTCCCAGACAGGAAACATTATTCAGATGGGCCTTTTTGGTAGCAATGGGCATGCTACCTTTTCCGGCAATAGTCATTTCATCCTTTTAGGGATTTCCCCAATGCTGGTGATTAGCTCAACCTTTAGAGTGGGACCCACTGTTGCCCGGTTTTATGCTTTAAGAGGCTTTTATGATCTTTGTTGGACGGCTGATCAATTGAGCCCAAACAATTAGCCCCACGCCATAGATGGGGGGTTTTGATAACTTGACTGAAGAGGCGCCCGTCTGTGGCGGAATGATGACCGTCTTATCTCAGACTGGCTTACCTATCGTCCGAAGGGGGAACGCCGACCAGGTCCTTCCGGAGGGATGCCGACCCGGTCCTCTCTTGCTTGATTAGGAGAGTGCCGACCGGGTCCCTTCCTATTGGAGGAAGGATGCCGACCCGGTCATCTTTGCTGGATGAGGAGAAGGCCGACCGGGTCCCTTCCTATTGAAGGAAGAATGCCGACCCGGTCATCCTTTGGCGGATGAGGAGAGTGCCGACCGGGTCCCCTCCTTTTGAAGGAAGGGTGCCGACCCGGTCATCCTTTGCCGGATGAGGAGAGTTCCGACCGGGTCCCTTCCCATTGAGGGGAGGATGCCGACCCGGTCATCCTTTGGTGGATGAGGAGAGTTCCGACCGGGTCCCTTCCCATTGAGAGGAGGATGCCGACCCGGTCAACCGTTGGCGGATGAGGAGATTGCCGACCGGGTCCCCTCCTACTGAAGGAAGTGGGCCGACCCGGTCATCCTTTGCCGGATGAGGAGAGTGCCGACCGGGTCCCCTCCTTTTGAAGGAAGGGTGCCGACCTGGTCATCCTTTGGCGGACGAGGAGAGTTTCGACCGGGTCCCTTCCCATTGAGAGGAGGATGCCGACCCGGTCATCCTTTGGCGGACGAGGAGAGTTCCGACCGGGTCCCTTCCCGTTGAGAGGAGGATGCCGACCCGGTCATCCTTTGGCGGATGAGGAGATTACCGACCGGGTCTCCTCCTACTGAAGGAAGTGGGCCGACCCGGTCATCCTTTGCCGGATGAGGAGAGTGCCGACCGGGTCCTTTCACATTGAGAGTAGGAGCCCGACCCGGTCATCCTTTGCCGGATGTGGAGAGTTCCGACCGGGTCCCTTCCCATTGAGGGGAGGATGCCGACCTGGTCATCCTTTGCGACCATGGTGCCACTCGGACGAGACGCTTATGAGCCCCAAGTTGGTCCGAGTGGGTGCTAGCTGATACTTGGCCATACTTGGCCAAGCATAGAAGCGACTCGGCAAAGGAGGGAGTCTCCTGTGTGACCGAGTAGGGTGTGTTGCCACTCGGATGAGGGGCTAATAAGCCCCAAGTTGGTCCGAGTGGGTGCTAGCTGATACTTGGCCATACTTGGCCAAGCATAGAAGCGACTCGGCAAAGGAGGGAGTCTCCTGTGTGACCGAGTAGGGTGTGGTGCCACTCGGATGAGGGGCTAATAAGCCCCAAGTTGGTCCGAGTGGGTGCTAGCTGATACTTGGCCATACTTGACCAGGTATAGAAGCGACTCGGCAAAGGAGGGGTGCTCCTGTTGGCCGAGCAAGGTGCTAGGCCACTCGGATGAGGGGCTAATGAGCCCCAAGTTGGTCCGAGTGGATTCTAGCTGATACTTGGCCATACTTGACCAAGTGTAGAAGCGACTCGGCAAAGGAGGGGTGCTCCTGTTTGCCGAGCAAGGTGCTAGGCCACTCGGATGAGGGGCTAATGAGCCCCAAGTGGGTCCGAGTGGGTTCTAGCTGATACTTGGCCATACTTGACCAAGTATAGAAGCGACTCGGCAAAGGAGGGGTGCTCTTGTTGGCCGAGCAAGGTGCTAGGCCACTCGGATGAGGGGCTAATGAGCCCCGAGTTGGTCCGAGTGGGTTCTAACTGATACTTGGTCATACTTGACCAAGTATAGAAGCGACTCGGCAAAGGAGGGGAGCTCCTGCGTGGCCGAGTAGGGTATGGTGCCACTCGGATGAGGGGCTAATGAGCCCCAAGTTGGTCCGAGTGGGTTTCATATTTTGGATGAAGGAGGTGCGCCTATTTTGCCCGACCGGGTATGTTCCGACCTGAAATGCCACATGGCCACTCTTGATACTTGGGATGTTGGGACCCTTGTTTTAGGCTGAGCTGGAGGGACTTTGACGTTTCGACTTCCTTGGGTCTGAAATATTTTTGCTTCAGCTTATTGGACTTTTCACTGAATGGACTGAGTAGGTCCAGTTGGGCCCTTATCAGAAGCCCATTAGAGCGACGCGGGGGGGTTTGCGTTGCGCCTCCCCCGAGGTACCCCTATATATGTATGTGAGGAGAGAGAATTTGAGGATCATTTGCTCATTTCCTCATTCTCTCTCTCAAAAATCTCCGAATCCTCTCAATTTGCCCAAGTTCTTCTTCCAGCTTCTTCGTCCGACCAGGTACGCTTTTGTTCTTTTAAGTTTTCTCTTTCTTTCTTTTTCTTTCGAATAATCTCGGCCGACTCCCTTGTTTATAAATAATGGGAGATTCGTACGAGTCGTCGACACTCTCCGACCCTCACCTCCTTATAAAATGTCCGAGGAGGTGAGAGGGATGGGAATAACTCTAGTGTCGACAGTAATAAGCTGCCCCGACCCCTCGGCTGTGCCCGACGCGGTTACTCTCCCGAGTCCGTCTTCTTCGGTGGAGGAGGAAGCCGAGGGTGTCATTCCCTACCCTTGGGAGGTGTCATTGGCCTATCCTCCTTCACGGAGTTACTTAGACAAGTATTTGTCTTCTGATGTAGTGAGGGTTGAAATGCCGAGGGGAGCAGGAGAAGTGTCAACTTCGGATCGGGAACTGGAGTATCCCGACCTTGATCCAAAAGGGGGGCCAGGGACTTTCTTTCCCGGAGCCCGTGATAAAATCCCCGACCGAGGATCTCGGGGGGGACAATGACAAGATTTCAAATCAAAGACCCATACTATCTTGTCCGACCAGAGACGCACCATACAGTTCTGTCTCCACCACCTGGGTGCGTTGCCGTTTATTACAAGTCGATGGAGATGGGGCTTCGGTTTCCGCTGACCAACTTCGTCAAAGAGTTACTAAACGCGTATAATTTGGCAATCTGCCAAGTTTCTCCAAACTCTTGGGGCGGAATCAATGCCTTTCAGGTGCTCTGCAACTTGATGAGTGTCCGACCGACCTTCAAGCTATGGAGGCACCTCTACAAGTTGGTCGAGGTTATGGCTGCTACAAATGGGCCCGGGCCGGTGGAGCTTTCAAATCCGACCCAGGTTACCGAACGGTCCTTAATCTTCCTACTTCTCGAAGGGATTCCGTCGGGAATTCGCCTTCGTTTATTTCGGTGGAGATTGGGGATTCCCCTAGTCCCGCCCTCGGAGGAGCCCATCCTCGCTTTCAACTACCGAGTGGGGGAGTTGGACGATGAGGAGGGAGCGGTGTCCTGCTATATGCAGACCGAGTCGAGGATTGTCGACGGTGGCGAGGTATTCGTGCCTGGCCAATGACTGCCCGACTGCAAGCTCTTCCGGGACGAGCACTTCCTCTCGGCTATGGGTCTGAGCTCGACCTTCCCGAAGGGTAATTTACCGAGGAGGTGGCTTGGGGTAGTCGGTATGATAATTTTTGCTTTAACTCTTCTGTTTTGACGAACTCCCCCCTTTGTTTTGCGAACACGCCCGAGCGTATATAGAAGAGGTTGACCCTGCCATGGCCGATAAACTAAACATTGCAGCGATGAGGGCCGCTCAGTGAAAGCCGAAATTACCGCCAATACCATGAAGGTCCCCGCTCCTCCTAAGGTGAGAATGCTCGTTTTTCTGCTTCCATTTTGCCCCGACCGACTGTTTCTTGGTTTTTCCTTTTATTTTCTACTGTGTTTTCCTCGCTGTAGGACCCTGTCAAGCCGAAGACCAAGAAGAGAAAGGAGCGGTCTTCTGAAAAAGTGGCCCAAACGGAGATGGTTGTTGCTCGGTCAAAAGCTGAGCGGGAGAGGGCTGAGAAGGCTGAACGGGAGATGGCGGCCAAGAGGGCCAAATCTGTTGAAGTAATCAGCCCGAGAGGGTCTTCTCACCTGCAGCCTGACGGGGGGGCGCTCTCCCTCCACTCTTCTGATTTTAACCCGACCCGGAGTCCTCAATATACTCCGATGTCGCCCGCTTATGAAGGGCTCGGGGGCAGTCCGAAAGATGTAGTGGCCCCGAACGTCCCATTCCCTGCTCTGAGTCGGGCCGAAAAGGACGGTCGCTGGACCAAAGCCATTGATTATATATACACTCCGGCCGACCGTGAGTACATAGAGAAGACTCATGGTCAGAATGAGACCAACGAGCTGTTCCGCTCTTGGCTTGATGTGAGTACATCTACTGTTTGCCGAGTCACTTTTATAACTTCACCTGTTTACATTTTCTAACTCTTTTTGCTTTTTTGATTTTCAGTTCTCTGCTCGGTTGGCTAACGTGGCCCAGAACCGAGTGAGCCTAGCCGAGGAGGTGGCCGCTCTCAAGGAGGCAGCCAAAAAACATTTCGACGAGGTTTATCATGCCAAGGAGGGCGAGCGGATTGCCGAGTCCAAGCTTGAGGATGCGGAGAACGCCATAAAGAAAGATCAGAAGGATTTCGCCCTGGAGCGGGAAAAATGGGTGAAGGAGAAAGCCGACCTTACTCTTGCCCGGGATTCGGCAATAACTGCCAAGGATGACGCCCTCGCGAAGCTGGCCGAGGCCGAACTGAAGGTGACCAATCTTGAGGCCAAGTGAGTTGGAGGGCCAGGTCAAGACCGAGGAACAGTGGTTTGCTGAGTGGGAGAAATCCGACGCGGCGGAGGTCTATGCCAACGAGGTTGGGAGTGCTGCTCACAAAATGGGTGAGGACGAGACCCTCGATCGGCTGAGGAAGGTCTTGGCTGAATCCCACCCCAGTCTGGTTTGGGCTGAAATCTGGTCAGGCTATCAGGAGTCAATTGACGTCGACAATGCTGCTATCATGGCTCGACTGAAAGCCGAAGGGGGTGAAGATGATGAGGACGACGATGACGAGGACCAAGTCGACGTCAACGTCCTAGACGACGATGATGTCGATGACGATGATGGTGATGATACCGGGGCGGCCGACAATGCTGGTCGGGGCGGAGAGTTGGTTGGCGACAACTCCGAGCCGAACGTCGAGAGCATGACTGATCTTCCCCCTCCCCCTAGCTCTTAGGATGTAGCGCTTGTACTTAGCTACTTTTTGCATTTTGGTTCTCAGAGTGATGTACCGACTCCTTTTTGTAATTCGAGATATCTTTAATGAAACTCGTCATTTTATCTTCAATTTTCTTGTTTGTTGATTGCAATATTTCCCGATCAATTTCATTGACTCCGACTGACTTGCTCGATTGTCTTGCTTACTGACCAACTCACATGCGTTGAAAAGTTTCCGAGCCGTTAAAATTTTGACGAAAGGATATCAATCTGTTTTGACTGGTTAAGTCTGATAGGCTTGCTATGATACAAAATATGCCAACCGGCTATAGTTTATGTACTTCTACAAAAAGAGCCAACTTTGGGAATTTGACTTTGTTACAAATGTGCCGACCAGCTATAACTACAGTCATTACAATATGTGCCCCGTATTGCAAGCAATAAACTCTACACGAAGTATTTTTTGAGGTTGTCTGCATTCCATGGCCGGGCCAGGGGAACGCCCTCGGGGGATTCTAGTCGGAATGTGCCGGGCTTGATGACTTTTGTGACTTTGTATGGGCCATCCCAGTTAGGTCCTAGCTTTCCTTTCAAGTGTGAGAGCCCAGTGGCCTCGACCTTTCGAACGACCCAATCGTGGAGTTGGATTGGCCGGGACCTCACTCGGCGATTAAACATCCGAGTAACTCTTTGCTTGTACTGGATAGATTTCAGCAGCGAGTTGCCCCTTGTTTCTGGCAGCAAGTCTAAGTTGATCGGTTTTTCTTCCTCGTTCTTCTCGAAGTCGGAGAATGTCATTCGAGGAGAAGGGATGCCGACCTCCACTGGTAGGACCGCCTCACTCCCGTACACCAGGGTGAAAGGCGAGTGCCCCGTTGCTTCCTTGGCAGTGGTTCTGGCCGACCAGAGGACTCCAAGCAGGTCATCGACCCATGCTCCTTTGGCAGCCTCCAGAGATTTCTTGATTCCTTTGAGAACTATTTTATTGGCCGACTCAGCTTGCCCGTTCGTTTGCGGCCTTGAGACTGCAGAGAATTTGGTACATATTCCGAACCGAGCACAGTAATCCCGGGTCGGGCCGCTGTTGAATTGGCGTCCATTGTCGGAGATCAGAACTCTGGGAACTCCGAATCTGGTGATGATGTTCCTCCAAATGAACGCTTGAACTTGTTTATCCGTTATGGAGGAGAGTGCTTCGGCCTCTGTCCATTTGGTGAAGTAGTCAATGGCGACTATCAGGAACTTCCTTTGACCTGAGGCTGGGAGAAATGGTCCGAGTAGGTCCATGCCCCACTTATCAAATGGCAGGATTGCTTGAATTGTTGTCAAGGGGGTGGTCGGTGCTCGGGGAATATCCGAATGGATCCGGCAGACCGACATCTCTTTACCAGCTCCCCGAGCGTCCGTTTTCGAGTAGGCCGGTAGTATCCGGCTCGGAGAGCTTTTCCAGCCTATGGTCCTTCCCCCTTGGTGACTTCCACAAGCCCCTTAGTGGATTTCCCTGAGGATGTAATTTCCTTCCTCGGGGGTGACACATTTAAGTAAGGGATGGGTGAAGGACTTCTTGTAGAGTTGATTCTCGTGCCATAGAAACCATCCGGACTTGTGTTTTACCCGATCAGCCTCCTTGTGATCCTCAGGTAGTTTCCCGTCTCTCAAATATCCGACTACCTCATCCATCCATTCAGACGTTCGATTCAATACAAGTAGTTCCTTGATATTGATGCTTGGCCGCCGAAGGACTTCCCACATGATTGTTCGGGGCCGACCCTTCGCCGAACCGGCCATTCGGGCTAAAGCATCGGCTGCGCGATTTTCCGATCGCGGTATGTGGGTGATATTGAACTGAGATAGCTTTTTGATTATGTCCTGGGCCTTGGCCAAATACATTCTCATGTTGCCTTCTTTGGCCTCGTATTCGTCCGATACCTGACCTACTATCAACTGCGAGTCGGATTTAGCGTTAATCACGGGTGCCCCGGCCAAGATGCATAACTCCAATCCGAGGATCAGGGCTTCATATTCAGCTTCATTGTTGGAGCCTAAGAACTCAAATTTGATGGCATATTCCATCTTTTCTCCGACCAGGGGTTTGATGACCGGCCCGGCTCCACAACCTCGTCCCGGTAGACGAGCCATCCACTTGCAGCCTCCCACTATCTTGCTCGCCGATTGGGGCCTGGATGTACACTCTGTTATGAAATCGCCCAAGGCTCGGGCTTTGATCGCCCTTCCGGGCTCATATTCTAACCCAAAATCGCCTAGGCGATCCGCCCAATCCGGTCATCCGACTAGAGTGGTTCCCGCTTTCGATAAGCTTCCCGAGCGGCCGACTAGTGAGGACCTTAATAGGATGGGCCTGGAAGTAAGGTTTGAGCTTCCGACTAGCCATTACTAAGGCGAAAACCATTTTTTCCACTCCGCTGTATTTGGCCTCTGCTCCTCGAAAGGCGTGGCTTATGAAGTAGACTGGGTGTTGTTTTTCTTCTCTTTCGGCTATCAAAACAGCGCTGAGCGCGTACTCTGAAATAGCCAAATAAATGAATAGTGTTTCCCACAAGGGGGGATATCAATTTTGGGAGTGTTGATAGATGCGTTTTGAGGGAGGTGAAAGCCCGCTCCGCTCGTCATCCCAAGCGAATTCTTTTCTATTCGAGCTTTGAAGAAGCACAAGCTCTTATCTCGCCGACCGTGACGTAAAAGCGACCGAGGGCGCGACAGGCCATGGTTAGGCGTTGTACTTCCCTTACATTCCGAGGAGACTTCATTTCCATTATTGCTTTGATTTTGTCGGGATTAGCTTCGATTCCCCTCTCATCCACCAGGAATCCGAGGCACTTCCCTCCCTTCACTCCGAAGACGCATTTCTTGGGGTTCAACATCATGCAGAACTTCCTCAAGGTGCTGAGGGTCTCTTTTAAATCAGAGGGGTGATCGCCCTGGATCTTGCTTTTGACGATCATGTCGTCAACGTACACTTCTATATTCCGACCCAGTTGGTCGCTGAATATTTTGTTTACTGTCCGCTGATACGTAGCCCCTGCGTTCTTGAGCCCGAAGGGCATCATCTTGTAGCAATACACCCCTTGATTGGTGACGAAGGCGGTGTGAACCCGATCATGCTCTGCCATCGGGATTTGGTGATACCCCGTGTTTGCATCCATGAAGCTTAGGAGAGCATGTCCTGCTGTTGAGTCTACCAGTCTGTCGATTTTGGGCAGAGGGTGGTTGTCTTTTGGGCAGGCCTTGTTCAGGTCTGTAAAATCCACGCACATTCTCCATGCCCCACTCGACTTCTTGACTAGGACAACGTTGGCCAGCCATTCCGAGTACTGACATTCTTCAATGAACCCTGCTTCAAGCAATTTCTTGACCTCTGCAGCTGCCGCGGAATTCCTTTCGGGGCCTTGATGCCTCAGCTTTTGTTTGACCGGCTTGAACCCCTCTTTGATGTTTAGCTCGTGGCACATCACTTTAGGGTCGAGCCCGGGCATTTCATTGGCTTCGTAGGCAAAGACGTCTCTGTATTCTGTTAGAACTTGAATGATCTCTTCTCTTGTTTGAGGGTCCATGGTCTTACCCACTCTCAGAGTCCGACCATGTTTCTCATCGATGATGATTTCTTCGTCATCCTCAGCTGGCTGAGGGCGCTCATATTGCTTGGGGTTCTCGGTAAGGTAAACCCCGAGCCCGCTTGAGGGCTGACCGTCTTCTCGCTTTCTTTTCTTTTTCGGGTCCTCTTGGACGTCGATCTTACTTTTCAAGCTGTTCACATAGCATTCTCTAGCTGCCTGCTGATCCCCTTGGATCTTTCCGACTTTACCCTCGTCGGTTTCAAACTGCATAAGAAGCTGATAAATGGAAATTGCTGCTTTGACCTTGTTCAGAGTTGGTCTTCCCATTATGATGTTATATGGCAGAGGGATGTCTACCACTAGGAAGTCAATCGGTAGGCTTCTTCCTTTGCCCTTCTCTCCCATCCGAGTAGGCAATTTTATGGATCCGACAGGATGTACCGAGTTTCCCCCGAAGCCTATGAGTGGCTGATTGAGTGGGGTTACATCCCTTTCATTGTACTTTAGCTTCCTGAGGCACTCTAGTGTGATGATGTCAGCTGAGGAACCACTATCCACAAGCACCCGTTTGACTCTGGCATTGGCCACTTTGAGCTCGATGACCAAGGGGTCGTCGTGGGGCGTATGTAGTGGCCGACTGGACTCCCCGAATGTCATGATAGGGCAGTCGGGTCGGGGGTGATGGACGTCGAGCACTTGGTGCTTCAGATTCTGGAGGTGGGCTTTGCGTGATCGGCCGGTTAGGCCGCCCGACGCGAAGCCGCCTGCTATGACCCCGATGAAGCCCTCCGTGTCCCCGCTGTTGGAAGGACCAACTTTCTGTTTACCTTTGTCCTCACTAGAGTGTTTGAGGTATCGGTTCAGCTTCCCCTGGTCCGCTAAGTTGTCGAGGGATTTCTTTAGCTCTCTGCAATCCTTGGTGGTGTGGCCGCATTCCTTGTGGTACTCACACCACTGGCTCTTATCTCTCCTAGCGATGGCCGTCCTGATGGGGGTGGGCGGGGGAAAGTGACTTTGTCTTTTAAGTCCAAGTATATCTCTCTCCTGTTTTTGCTGAACCGGGGGTCGACGCCATGGTCGTTGAATCTGTCCCGACCGACCACCCGTCTTCCCGTTGCTTTGACCGATCCCCTGTGATTTCCTTCATCCTTCCTCTTTTTGCTCCCGTCGTCTGAGTGACGGCATATGTCTGTCGCTTGGATGAATCTTTGAGCTCGAGTCATTGCTTCGGAGAAGGTTTTGACTTCATTTTCAGCCAAGGACCATCTCAGCCGACCAGGCTGAAGTCCAGACATTAGGGCGGCGAACGCCACCGCGTCTTGTAGATCTGAGATTTTCAATGACTCCTCATTGAATCTTTTTATGTAGTCGGCTAGGCTCTCGTTCTTCTCTCCGCTTGATCCCCATTAAATGGAGGCTCGTTTTCCTTTGTCTCTTTCCCGCAATAAACTGGTGGATGAATAGGTCTTCGAGGACCGAGAAATCAGTGATGATCCCCGTGGGGAGCTCTTGGAACCAGCTCAGGGCCAGACCTTTGAGTGTTGTCGGAAAGAAACGGCACCAAGTGGCTTCACATCCAGTCTGAACACTCATTTGAGCTTTGTATGTCGCCATGTGATCATCCGGGTCGGTCAGGCCCGCGAATGGTTCGACAGAGGGCGTTTTGACCTTTCCCGGGTTGGGTGCCTCGAGTATGGGACTCGGCCGAATGGGACCATGAACTTGAGTGCCCCACCGTTGATTCGAATGGGGTTCGATTGAGGCGTGAATCACCATGACCCTCGCGCTGAGCGGCCTTTTTGTTTAATATGTGCCTCGCATCATAACCTTTGCTGAGGCGCTTCTCGTTGAGGAAGTGTCGGGCATCGCGTTGCTCGTGACCCGCGTTGCCCCGAGGGGACTTGGATACGTGAGTCTCGTCAGCAGACCTAGCTGATCTTCCTTTAGACTCGCGTCGGTCTCCCTCCCCCTGCTTTGATCGGCGCTGGCCAGGCTGACTGTATTCCCTTGCTCCCGATTGCTGCCGGCTAGGCTGACCGTGGTTCTCCGCCCGAAGGGAAGGGACCAGGGCCCTGGTCTTTGGGGGTCAAGACCGCGTCCTTCTTGTAAGTTGGCCAACATATCTATCAGGCTCATTGCAAGGTCTCGGCTGAGCCGAGCGGCTATCATGTTGATGTCCGCAGTGGAGATGGGCTGGGGGTCAGCGTGCTGTAGCTGGTTCGATGGTTGCGGTCCATTTTCAATGGATTGCTCTTCTTCCTCATGATCGAGGGTTTGAACGGTCGGTGTTTTGGGTCGCTCGGACCTCCTTTGTTGAGATGGGGAGGGGTCTCTTTCGGACCTCTGACCCCGTGCCGAGGGTTGCCTGGGTACGTGTGCTCTTGGGCCGGGGCCATTGCTAAGTGACTCGAGAGGGATTTTGCTTGAGTAGCAACAAGGTGAATCTTGCTGGAGTGGTGGCGAAGTAACTTCTTGTACTTTCCCCACAGACGGCGCCAAACTGTTTCTGCTAAGAAATTAAGGATTGTAATATGTTGTGAGATTTGATGTGGGCCCCAAGAGCGTTCGCCTGAGCTTCGATGTCCGTATGCCTGAATCCCGCAAAACAAGGTTAGACTACCCCGGGGGTGTTTCCGGGATCGCCCCTCCGACGCTCAAGTCAGATGTGATTGAGGTAGAGAGAGAAGTGAAGTCTAGAGAGAGATGCTCTAGTTTGTTAGGTGAGAATTCAATACCTGTTCATTGATGAGACAGTTGGTTTTTATAGTGTTGGGGATTTCCCAGACAGGAAACATTATTCAGATTGGCCTTTTTGGTAGCAATGGGCATGCTACCTTTTCCGACAATGGTCATTTCATCCTTTTAGGGATTTCCCCAATGCTGGTGATTAGGTCAACCTTTAGAGTGGGACCCACTGTTGCCCGGTTTAATGCTTTAAGAGGCTTTTATGATCTTTGTTGGGCGGCTGATCAATTGAGCCCAAACACCAACTGTTAGGTTTAAATCTTTTTGTAATCAGGAAGCAAACGCAATAAAAAGTCTTTCATCTTCTTTAGTTTTGAAATATTTACTTGTTTCACAATGACAAGGCTATTATTATTTCTTTCCCCTATCCTTAGTTTTATGTTTATACTAGCTTTTAACCCGTGCAAAAATGCACGGGAGGTTTTATGTAGATATGATTTGAACCCGTGCATAATGCACGGGAATGGTTTTGTTTATTAATTAGTTGTTTTTGTTCCAAATTTATTGAATAAAATTATTAGAATTCATGCATTTAAGATTGAAAGAATATAAAATGTAAAATTATATTTCATGATATATAAAATCCTTTATTACAACATTTTAAACTTTAAAAATCTTATAATCATGATATCTACATCTATACATACATAAATGAAACAAAAAACACACTGAAATGCGCGAGAATGTTTTATTTTATAAATTTAAGATTTTAGAATGTTTCTCCTAAAATCATGGTCTGAATGTTAGCTCATGATTTAATGTTTTTATAATCATATTGTGTAATAAAATATATTTTAAAACCGACTTATGACCCGTGCATTCAGTGATCGATGTAGCTAATGTCATGATAAAATGCACCAGACGTTTTTTGTTGATTAGATATACTAAAAAATATTGATTGACTATTTTATTTATACAAATTCTTTAGTAACACATATATACAATAAATTATTGTGAGATAGGGGGTAACTTTTTGCCTTAATTACGTCAATTTTATTAATCTAGAAGTGACTCACTTAAGATTAAAAGTTACACTTTGCTTAACCGTTACACTATTTCAACTTGTAAAATGACCCATTTTGACTTAAAAGTGAATTGGTTTGACAATAATTTTATTATTCATTCAGAGCACTCAATACTTGTTGTTTCATTTAAAAGTGGCAAAGAACATGCATAATTAGCACAACAAATTGATCATATGATATATTTTTTTATATCTCTCATAAATCTTTGTATATTACTTCACTATTACTTCCACTATCGGGACAAAAATTGTAAAATGACCCATTTTGACTTAAAAGTGAATTGGATTGACAATAATTTTATTATTCATCCAGAGCACTCAATACTTGTTGTTTCATTTAAAAGTGGCAAAGACATGCATAATTAGCACAACAAATTGTTCATATGATATATTTTTTATATCTCTCATAAATCTTTGTATATTACTTCACTATTACTTCCACTATCGGGAAAAAACTTGTAAAATGACCCATTTTGACTTAAAAGTGAATTGGTTTGACAATAATTTTATTATTCATCCAGAGCACTCAGTACTTGTTGTTTCATTTAAAAGTGGCAAAGAACGTGCATAATTAGCACAACAAATTGTTCATATGATATTTTTTTTTTTTTTTTTTTTTTTTTTTTTTTTTTTTTTTATATCTCTCATAAATCTTTGTATATTACTTCACTATTACTTCCACTATCGGGAAAAAAATTATTGATAATTTTATATTTTAAGTTCACCATACTAAATTATTAAATAAGATATATTATTGATAACGATTCAATAAACTCCGCCTGTGAGTGTCTGTGTGACATTCACTGCCGGTCTCAAGCCCGGATAAAGGAGGAGAGTTGCGGTAGGTTTGGGGCGGCCAGCATAAAACATAGTCCCATATCATGACATGAATCGACAAATGAAAAACGTGGGGGCGTCCCCTACTCGGCCGACGTGCCGCACTTCATAGACCGGGTGTAGTGATAAGTATGCAAGGGTTGCTAGGTCGTCGCCCGGAAGCGGCGCGCCATCCCGGCGCCCGGGGGTGGTGTCAAATATGCAAGGGTTCCCGCATCAGGGACGGGTGCGGGTAAAGAAGTTAGTCCAGGGTAGTGGTAGTGGTAGGGGTAGTAGGTTGCGCTTTGGAACATGGAACATTGGCTCTTTGACGGGAAGATCGGCGGAGGTGGTGGAGGTTATGAGGAGGCGAAAGATTCACATAATGTGCCTTCAAGAGACTAAGTGGGTTGGTGGAAAAGCAAGAGAACTAGCCCCGTGGGGTTATAAGCTTTGGTACTCCGGAAAGGATAAGTGTAGGAATGGAGTAGGCATCATTATTGATAAGGAATATATTGATGATGTGGTGGAAGTTTCGAGGAAGAGTGACCGCATTATGAGTATCGAGCTAGTATTAGGGAGTAATGCGGTGACTATCATAAGCGCATATGCGCCGGCAAGTAGGATTGGAAGCATTTATTAAACAACAATTTTGGGAGGATTTGGAGGAGGTTGTGCAACGAGTGCCTATTAATGAAAAAATTGATCATTGGGTGGGGATCTTAACGGACATGTGGGCACTAGTCGAGTTGGCTTTGAGAGCATTCATGGAGGTTTTGGGTATGGGGAGAGAAATGAAGTCGGGAAGTGATATCTTGGATTTCGCATTAGCCTATGGTCTTAGTATTATGAACACTTGGTTTGAGAAAAGAGAATCTCACCTTGTGACGTATAGGAGTGGAAGTAACGCGAGTCGATTGACCTCTTTTTAGTAAGGAATGGTTGGCGGAAGAGTTATACAAACCGCAAGGTGATACCGGGTGAGAGCGCGACCACCCAACATAGACTAGTCGTGCTTCGATTTCCGGGTAGGGAGTCTTTAAGAAAGCGAAAACCCAATGTGGAGCCGCGAATCAAGTGGTGGAAGCTCCAAGGGGAGCACAAAGAGAACTTCTTAGCTAAGATGGCTAATAAAGATATTTGGGCTTGTAACACGGAAATGGATGTAGATTCGATTTGGACAAAGATAGAACTTGGTATAAAGGAAGTGGCGAAAGAGGCCCTTGGAGAATCTAAAGGAACCGTACCATCAAGTAAGGACACATCTTGGTGGAACGAGGAGGTGAGACAAGCGATAAAAAACAAACGAGAAAGTTATAAACTTTTGGGAAAAGATAGCAACGATGTGAACTATGAGAAGTACAAAGAGGCGAGAAAAGAAGCCAAGAAGGCAAGACGGGAAGCTAAAGCACGGGTAAACAAAGAGCTTTATGCAAGATTGGATACGACGTAAGGTGAAAAAGACATTTATAGAATTGCGCGTATGAGGGACAAGAAGACAAGAGACATAAGAAAGGTAAAATGTGTCAAGGGTGTGGACCAAAGAGTGCTTGTGGAGGATGAAGAGATAAAGGATAGGTGGAGGTCGTACTTTGATACCTTGTTCAACGGTGATAAAGCACAAGACATCGGGGATGTACACATTCCGCCAAGTATGTTAAATCGAGAGTTTATGAGGAGGATTCAAAAGGGAGAAGTCGTTGCAGCATTAAAAAAGATGGGATCAAGAAAGCTACGGGGCCGATGGCATACCTATCGAAGTTTGGAGGTGTTTAGGGGGAGAGGAATCGAATGGCCGACAACATTCTTCAACATGATTTGGAGACACAACAAAATGCCATTAGAATGGAGGAAGAGTACTTTGATTCCTTTGTATAAGAACAAAGGCGATGTACAAGATTGTACCAACTACCGAGGAATCAAACTAATGAGTCATACGATGAAACTCGGGAAAGGGTGATTGAGCAAAGACTTAGGAAACATGTGAAGATATCGGAGAACCAATTTGGATTTATGCCCCGGAAGATCGACTATAGAGGCCATCCACCTCTTAAGACAAACAATGGAACATTACCGTGATAGGAAGAAGGATCTACATATGGTTTTCATTGATTTGGAGAAGGCATATGATAGAGTACCAAGAGAAATACTTTGGTGGGCGTTGGCAAGGAAAGGTGTTCCACAAAAATATATAGATATCATCAAGGATATGTATGAGGGGGCAACTACGAGTGTGCGGACTACGGTGGGGAGGACAGAAGAGTTTCCTATTACGATCGGAGTGCATCAAGGTTCTGCACTTAGTCCCTTTCTCTTTGCCCTAGTCATGGACGAACTAACGAGGTCAATTCAAGATGATATACCATGGTGTATGATGTTTGCGGATGATATTGTGTTGATTGATGAAACAAAGGAAGGTATTGAGAGAAAGTTGGAATTGTGGAGACATACATTAGAAGCCCGGGGTTTTAGATTGAGCATAAGTAAGACGGAGTATATGGAGTGCAAGTTCAGTGGGGTTACAAGCAGCGAGGCGAGGGCGGTCACTTTGGATAGCAAAGTGGTTCAAGGATCGAACGTCTTCCGTTACCTAGGATCCATTCTCCAAAAGGATGGAGAACCTGGATGGAGACGTGGCTCATAGAATTAACGCGGGTTGGTTAAAGTGGAAAAGCGCCACCTTGGATTCCTTTGTGATTCCGGTATTCCCCAAAGCTTGAAGGGAAAGTTCTACCGTACGGCAATTAGGCCTGCTTTGTTATATGGCACCGAATGTTGGGCGGTGAAACAATGCCACGTCCATAAGATGAACGTGGCGGAGATGCGTATGTTGCGGTGGATGTGTGGCCACACAAGGAAAGACCGATTAAGAAATGAAGTGATCCGGGAAAAAGTTGGAGTTGCATCCATTGAAGAAAAGATGAGGGAGAATCGGTTAAGATGGTTTGGTCATGTGAAAAGGAGATCGGGTGATGCACCTAGGTGAGAAGAATTGAAGAGTGGAGGAGTAACCAAGTTGTAAGGGGTAGGGGAAGACCTAAGATGACTTGGATGAAGGTAATTGAAAGTGATATGAGGTTACTTGGGATTGAGGAGAGCATGACGTTGGATAGAAGTGAGTGGAGGGGCAGTATCCATGTGGAGGAAGGGGTGTGATTTCTGCATTTATTTGTTTTTCTCAATTGTGTTGGTATTAAAACCTTTTGTTGAAAACCTCTTTTAAAACTTGTTGGTGTAAACCTTGCTTTAAAAAAAAAAAAAAAAAAAAAACCTTTTTATCACTCTTGGCGATGCCATCTCCTTTGGTGACGGTTTCAGTTGACGATTCATGTTAGCCGACCCCAAATCACTTTGGGAATAAGGCTTAGTTGTTGTTGTTGTATTGATAACGATTCAATAATGATTAAAAGTTCACTAACTATATACAGTATTTCTTAGTCTAATCTGGAACCTCTTTATAAAGTATATTGAATCATTTTGTCCTTGATTCTCGGAAATTAAAGATCATGTCACACGCATACTTTAAATGTGATCACATACATAAAGTATATAAAAAATCGTCCAATAGTACAAACTTCATAAAAGATTCAAGATTTATGAAAATAAGTTATAACAATACACTATTGTTGTTAATTTGTTATTTTTCCACAAACAGTACATTATAAAGTGACCCCATTATCTGAAAATAATCCCTTTAAGTTACAAAATGACCAATTAAGTTATACAGAGACCCATTAATTTACAAAGTGACACGTTTTTATCGTTGGCTACTTGATACATAGTATAGACGATTATATAGGCAATATATATACTATGCCAGACGTGTAAATCGCATAAAATTATTGCACATATATTACATTAAAGGAAACTATTAAATTATAATTCAATTATAATCCCGATAAATTAGGAAATTTTATCGGAAAACACCTTATTTGTTTGAGATTGTGTAAAAAATATATTATACTTCCTCCTTTCTTTTTAATTGCAATGTTTTCCTCTTCGAAAAGTTTCACATTAATTGCAATATTTCCATTAAAGAAAATTTTACACACTCTATAGTCCATATTACGGTCTTACCTTTACTAACTACAATAACATTAAAAAATATGAATAGACCCAGTCCACAATAACTTATTATGTGTCGGGTACCATATAATATTGATAGTTTTTATTTGATATAATCAATTTCTATTTGATATAGTTAGTTTTTGTATGATATATATTCCCTTTTATATAGTTAGTTTTTGTATGATATGCTATACTCAATTCTCTGATTGGATTAAAAAAAAAACTCAATTATCTGATATAGTTAGTTTTCGTATAATATAGTCGATTTTGTCGGATATAGTGTGTTTTTTTGTGTGGTAGAATTATTTTAGGTTCACAATATTGTGACTTTGTTCCGCGGCACTTCCACCCGAGATATATCCTCCTAAATCCTAATGAGTACTTATTTACGGGAATATTTATAGTACACCTGGGTGTACCATGAGACTATTTTCTCCAAATGAGCAAATGAGTAAAATGAGTAAATGAGTAAATGAGCAAAATGAGTAAATGAGTAAATGAACAAAATGAGTAAATGAGTAAATGAGCAAAATGAGCAAATGAGCAAGCATTTCTACTCATTTAAGAAAATGAGCAAAGTTGAATGAGTACAAATTACTGAGCACAAATTATGTAAATGAGCATATAATTTGCACTGCTCATCCTAAGAGGCTATTAAATTCAGGTCCACATCTACACAACAAATATAACATGCTATTGAAAATAAGACAGATTCTTCAAACATCACTTATATATGTACAACAATATGTTCAAAAATTAAAAGGCAATTAAAAATGTATACAATATGACCTATATCCAGATTAGAGACTGTACACTTCTCTTTTGCAGTTTCAGGATAAGTTCCTTTAACATATATGTAGTTCGACCAATACACAGGAAAATACTCAGAACTTTCTCTCTCATTGAAGAAAATGAGCAAAAATAGATTGAAGAAAACGAGCAAAAATATTGAAGTTTTGATTTTGGAGTACTGGCGACCACAAAATCAGCAGCAGCGAAAGTAACTTCAATCTCCCACAACGACGGAACAAGTGAATCCAACGCCATTTGAATCATCAATCTCACCTGAATTTCCATCGGAAAATCGAACAAATCTCGCCGGAAAAGTCAAAAGCAACGTTCGTCGCGATCGATTTTATCGCATTGAGGGAAACCCTAGAAAAAGAGAGAAATTGGAGGAGAAATGAGTTCAGAGAAATTGGGGAAGAGAAATGAGAGAACATCCCTGAAATGAGCGAATTTTGGAAGTCATTTAATTCCGCGGGAATGACCAACGCGCCCCTAAAGTTCTAATTTATTACAAAAATACCCGGTGTCAGAGATGGCGTGAAGACACCCTGGGTGTCTAATGAAATAACTCCTTATTTACTTCCATCAATTAACTTTTGTTAGCAAATTTTACTAATGCCAAGTTCCCAATACGTGCTCCCCAAAAGATAAAGAGTCATCTACCAATTCTTTTTCTCTTCTATATATTTCTTCCTCTTTGTGTTCAAGAGTTCTGCTGCTCTTCCCCAAAAAAATTGAATACCCAATTTGCTAGAAAATTCTACAATTTTGTACAGTAGAAAACGTGGGTTCAAATTCCTAGCATACTTGCAAGAAATTTCTATTAGTTCGACTCACTGAAGAAAATCGAGCAATTCTACAGCAAAAAATGTCAGGTTTTCTTTGAGTGTCTAGTATAAATTTCCTCAAGTAAATCGATCAAAAATACAACAGTAAAATTTCTTGAATCAATTGTTCGATTTTCTACATCAAAATTTCTTGAATCAATTGCGTTGGGTTTGTTAATCTATTTGTTGGTTTGAACTTTTGGGGTTTTTCATTATGAATTTGGTCTTAAATATTCTTGATTCTCGGATTGTGCATGAAATCTTAAAAGAAAAATGGTTTGTCAAAGGTAAGAGAAGGAAGATACTGGAGTCATGTATAGTTGCCCTTTATATAAATACTATCAAGTGAAAATAAGTAATAACGACAATGATTTGCATATCCATTGAATATTTGATATTACACTCATTAACAACGTCAATCACGAAGGAAATGGAGGTAATATGGCAACATTAGGTGGCTAATTAGATTTCAAAGTGATATATTCAAAATCATGTTAATTAAAACAATTAGTATTAATTCCAGAAATGAAGCAATTAGGCACACGCTGAGAACATATTTGCAAGCGACAAATCAGCAATACTCCGATCCAAAGCTAAATGACACGTGGCCATGGGAAATGCAAGTAGCAATATAGAGACGACATGTGGCTTAATGATTATGAGCTCGACACATAAGCAAAGTGTATATATATATATATATATATATATATATATATATATATATATATATATATATATATATATATATATATATATATATATATATATATATATATATATATATATTATTTCTATTCTGATAGGCAAACTCTTGGAGAGTTTGATGTCCATGTAAAAGACTAAAACGTCTTTAGTCACGTAAAAATAAGGGTTATTTGTCAGACTATACCAAATAAAAAAATTATTTGGAGGACCTAATAATTTTTTTCAAGGAAAATACCAAATATGATACTTTCAGTTAGCAACTTAAGGCCATCTTAAGAATTTCCGACAAAGAATGGTCAACATTCCAGTGTTGACCTTGCCTTTCGCTCCAATTTCTCAATCTCTTTGTCGTTTTTCTACACAACCCTCCCCATATATATTGAACATTAAATCCCAATTTTATTCGATTCCTCTTGCTCACCATCGAAGCAATTCCTCACCATCGAAGCAATAGGTTCAAGCTCTGAGCTTGAAATATGAGACTCAACCAACATGCGTTCTATGAAACGAGAATCGCCACCAGAATGTTGACTTCTTCTTTGCTAAAAATTCTTAAAGTGGTCTTAAGTTGCCAATTGAAGTATCATATTTGGTCTTTCTCCTAAAAAAAATTATTAGGTCTTTTCCCACAAAAAAACCTATTTTATTTCGTCTTATCGGATAAAAAACCATAATAATTTATTTAAAAAATGATTTAAATATTATTTGATCAATGGATTTCACTTCATATGCATGTGATGTATCTAATGTTTGGTAAATAAAAATGATGTCAAATTTTTTTCTTTGGAGGAACAACTTTGTGAATAATTTTTCTTATCAATTATGTTTGATCTTATTCGAATATACAATTTTACTTTTTATATACTTTCTCATGCATCCGGTGTATATAAGAGTAGTATATTTATATGCAAGGGTCATTTTTTTCCAATATTTTTTGTAAGATCGATAAAGTGCAAACATTAATAAAGAATACCTTACCAAATTTTAGAAGTTCAAAACACTGGATTATTTAAGAAAAATTACCCCATATAAAAATTTAGTGTTGACACATAATTGTGTCACCACGTTTTAGTACCCAATGATGAAATATATTGTCGTCCCACACTCCAACTTGGTTCGAATTGAAGAGGAGCAATTAAAAGCCTTGCCCCAAAAAACCATTTTTGAATCTAAAATATGTTTAAAATCCCATTTGAAATAAAATCCAATTAAAGTTCAGTTAATTATTATTGATAGTAATTAATTAATTTTAAAATCAATCTTTTATTAAGTTATTTTCATAAAATCAGGTTTTCCTATTTAAATCCATCATTCAATGATAACTTTTGATTAAAAATAAGTCAAAATGGTTATTTAAGATAAAATTTAACTCCGGGAAAAAAAAATGCATTCCACACAAGGACAATAAGCTCGGCGCGACGTTGTTGCGTGTCACGCGACACTGATGCGCTAAGCGCAAGCTTCAATTTTAGTGGTAGTTTCTATTATCCGAATTGTAATTGTTACAAAGTGATTATATAATTATACTTGGGGAAAACTATTTAAGCATCAAATCGTAATTCTCAAAATAATATTATACGAACATTATCACGTAATCAAAATTGATAAAATATAATTAAAGTTGCTTAAAAATATGGGCTATTACAATCTACCACCCTTAAAAGAAGTTTCGTCCTCGAAACTTGAAAACAAAGACTTTAGAAGATCTGAAAACATATAAGTTCACAGAAAACATTTTTAACGAAAATCAATTCACTTCAATTCTTAGCTTAACTCCAATACCTCGAAGGATTTGCTTCCCAAACAAATAATCAATAATCTCAAACCTAAATTCCCCACAATCTCAATCAATATAATTCGATATTTCTACAATACCACTCAAAGCTAAAACTCCAATAGAACTTTTCACTTTTGCAAATTTTCATTCTCAATACCTCAGTCTCTATTCTATTCCTTAATTTTTTAACCACTAATAACCTAAATCAATTTCAAACAATCCCAAATATCTTTCTTAAACTCGTATGCCATGATATGAATATCACGACAACTCTAGAACAACCTTGCTCTGATACCACCTGTAACAGCCCGCACTTCCGAGCTGCTTGCTAATCACACTTAACAATCATAAACTTCACTTATCATTCATTAACCTTGATTACACAATCACCTGCAGCGGAATATAATTCAAAATACGCTTCCAGTTCTTTTATCGTCCACAATACATTAGCCCACAATAGTATATACAACTTCAAAAACTAAACCAATTAAATCTCCAAATAGATACAATCATACATTATAAGAATATTTCTCAAAAACGTATAGTCTTCATCTCGAGTTGAACTGGACACCTCTCATATCATAACTAACGATCATCAATCCATTCTGGAGCGTGCTTGCCTGCACAAATTCTAACAATGAACTTTTCCCCCACCAGGACAGGTTACAAGAACAAAATCGATAAACCGAGTACACACAGTCCAACCGTAAAATCTTTTTGGTGGTTTAGAACATATTTATAGAATTAAGATTATCATACGAATATTCGAAATCATGATACGAAAAAGACATAACAAAAAGAATCATATAACAAGTACTTCAATACAATTAATGTTACTTCTTGTTTCAAAATAATAATACGAATATCTCGTAACATATGTAGTGTATACCTCAATTAGCGGAACCATGAGAATTCAATAGAACCAATCCGATCTTCTAAAATCAACTCCAACTCTAACATACTTTAAGTCATAAGAATATCTCCCACTTCTGTGTCTCAGATATAAAAACTTTCAATTAAATATGTATATCGTAGCTAACTCCTTTCATAAATTCCTAACGAGTTCCTTGGTAAATCATTCCCATACTCGTAAGATAAATTCCATAACTTTTGATGAGTTAAACATTACTTCGGAAATAAAGTTTAAAATACACGAATCACTTGCATATTCAAATGCATATTCTACTTTCTTTCATAAATCATACTATACTGGGGAAGAGAACACGAATAGAGTTGCCATTCCGGTGCATTCTCTAAACTTTTACAAGGGACGTCTCCCTCTTCCATTATGTACCGCTTGCAAGACTTTTCGGACATGTCCCCGAATACGAATCCGAGAATGTTGTTCATCACCGCTCCGTGGCTTCTTCCCCCTTACAAAATTAACTAAATCAAAATACATAATTCATAATTCAATATTTTTCCGAAAAACAAATTCATAATTCTCGAGTCGGATATATCAAAATCTCATAACATAATCGCTTTTGCATGGGTACAATTTAATCTTTTACGAAATTCATTTGCTAAACCCAATCAAATACGGAATTTAAAGGAAATATAGTCCAAACTTATTATAATTGAAGTTCAAAACATAGTTTACCGATCGAAAAGTCAAGACAATTTTAATCTTAAATAAGTTTATATCTTAATTACGAAGTTCTCTATTTAGAAATAACTTTTCATTTTAATCTCATTGAATAACCTATTCAACTAAGCAAACCTCGATGTTCATACTTATGCTTAATGATACCAATTATATAATCTTGTCGTATATACCAAGTAGAACTTCTATTATTCTTTTTTAGAACACTCGTCCTAAAGTCAAAATGTGATAATAATAATAATAAATTGTTCATCGCGCATAACCATAGATTTCAAAGTTCATATCCTATATACCCAAAGCTTATGATGTAAAACATCTTAGAACCCATTTCGTAATTTAGGAGAAAGCGAGTTTGTAAAATTCAGACTTATATCCTATAAGGATAGTTAATGCTTCCTCTAAGGTGACTTGATGATTAATCCCATATCTTAATGATTTCAACCCCTCATACTTTAACTTCCGATCCTCTAATAACCCAACTAAAAACAACGTTATCACCTCGAATTCACTGGCACACAATATTATAGGATCTCCCCATTTAATTCCCTTTACCTAACTTATTGGTTTGTTTGAACTTTGTAATCCCAACTTAATTAATCTTACATCCATATTTATTTATTTTTTTATATATATTCCCTTTATTATCAAATTATGTCACTAATTTTACAATGTTTCCATCATAAGATATTCATATTACCATGTCTTCCCTTTTTCTTTAACCTTATTCCTCTATTGAGAAAGTGAAACATCTAACTTCTGTTATATGCCTAACTTGGTACTCATATTACAGATTCCTAATTTTAATTATATTGCATCCACGAAGATGGGATTTACTAACTCTTATGACACCAACAATACAATATTGAATTACCATCTGACATTCCTTCAACACCCAAATATTGAACTCTTATATTACCATTATGGCATTCTCACCTTTAACCTTACTTAACTCGTTGTCTGTTATTTACGGCATATCGTTAGTAGTTATCTTATCTATTAGACTCATAAAGTTCTCATACAATTTTCTTACTAACCTATTATGAGGTATTTAAACTCTAAAGCTCATTCCCGGATTACAACTTTGATCATTAACTCAACTATCTCACACAATAATTTATATTCCTAACTGAACCCTTCAACAACCAATTCATATAAGACCTAACTTACTCAAGTTCCTTGAAGATATCTCTAAATGATTTAATTTAACTTTTAATCTGAATCTTTTCCCCCACACAAAAGATAATTATAATACTTAGTTGATGACATCTCAAACTCGTATCTTCCAAAGGTCAAATCATATATCCCAAGTTGTTAACAGTTACATCTAAATTCTTATTCCATACTCAGATCCTCGAAATAGATATATGAATTTCAAATTTTAAACCTCTTGCTAACCATAATATACTTGAATTCCCAGTAACTTAGAGTAAAGCAGACTCTTTGTACCCTCTAGATGCTTTAAATCATCTGTATAGAAATCTTACTCGAAATATAGCAATGTCGCATACGTTTTTTATTATTGTGAAATAGAGCTCACCATTTAACTTACTCAGTTACTCCATTGAGCTTATCAAAAT
Organism: Beta corolliflora; assembly: GCA_947648045.1. Classification (NCBI taxonomy): domain Eukaryota; kingdom Viridiplantae; phylum Streptophyta; class Magnoliopsida; order Caryophyllales; family Amaranthaceae; genus Beta; species Beta corolliflora. The sequence continues at coordinate 42,385 of CANSZD010001723.1, read as the reverse complement.
TATTATCATACTAATAAACAAATTGTGAATCTCTAAGTGATATAATTTACCCTTTAAGAATACATATCTAAGATACGACTTACTATAGTATACTATTTCTAATAATCTTCTTTCAGAAAGTTCAAAATTGTATCTCTAAAATCTCTACACAAATCATCAGTTCGGAGATCGCTTAACATAATGCTCTTGAAATCTCATAAGGTGAAACTAAACACTTACATTAAAACCCATGAATTTGAAACCCTTTATGAAATAATATCTCATTGGAGATTTTGTCGGATTCCTCAAAATTTAACTGATCACATTACGTAGTTATATGAAGTCTTTCAATTTAGAATATCACAATATATACATATATAATGAGAACTCTTTCTTAGTTATTCGGAATCAGACACCCATAACTTCTATATCATATCTTAAAACATAGTCGTTCAGTAACTTACAGTATAAGCTCATTAAAAAAACCAAAATACACTTATCATAATCCATAATCACGGTTTGCTTTATAAAACTTAGTATTCACTGAACAACAATTAGAACACACCTTTATGAAATAGTCAATGTTGCAAAAAGTTCAAATAAAGCTTTTCAATATTTCCAAACTTAAAATTAGAAGCACATATTAAGCTCAAGTGATGAGGCTAATTCTTAATATCATAGTATTATTCCTAAGGTCATATAAACACAAATTCTGAGTTAAAAGGTGGAAGGACAATGTGTACCTTTTTTGATATCCGAATTCTACCTCTAGTCCACATTGAGTCTTGGTTCATCCACTACTACAAAAAGCCATATGTGGGGACGCTTTGGGCTCGACACGGTCAAGAGAGCGTTGGCTGGAAACTTTAACACCCGTGTTTGCTCGACGCTTCTATGCGTCCTTGACCTGTCTCGATGAAAAAAGGCGTTGAGTTTTAAGGAACAAAGCACTTGCCACTCACGTGATGTTTCTAGCCCGCTAGTTTAAATGTTTTTTGGGGGAAAAACACCCCTCTCGCCCCACGCCCCCACTACTCAACATCTCAACCCTAACCCCCATTTCGTTCTCTCTCTATATCCTCTGATAACTGCAGAAAGAATCCATTTTTGTCATCTAAATCTTGCAACCCTTTGCAATTTTGATTCATTTTCGTACCTTTCTTTGCTCGAAGCATGGTCAATTTCATATAAGAGTGTGTATCCTTTCTCTATCGATCTCTGCATTTTTCGAAATCTAATTTATGATATTCCTTATTCCTATGATTTAATTTTGGCTTATGCTAACTAGATGTTCACAATTTATCATTTGATTTTTTTTTGATAAAAAGCCTTGAATTATATATCTAGTGATTTGGTTTACTTTTGCTGCTGTGGTCTTCACGAATAATGAAGTTGAACATCGCAAATATGTTGACTTGTCTCAATTTCTGCTTCGCTTATATTTATGTCATCATATGATATGAAGCTGATGCCATTTTCTCAATTGAAAATTGGCGAACATTTGTTTGAATTTGACAAAGAAGATACCGAACCATAATTGTGACTAAAGGTATGAATAAAGTACTTGCACTGCTCACTTAGGAGTCAAGACTTTACAGTCGACTCTTGCTTGATGGCACAATATGCTAACTTGTATGAATTACCAAGTTACTGGTTGTTGATTAAGTTATAGTGTAACTCCATATAGGTATATAGCATAAGCTATAATAAGATAATGGAAGTAGGTCATTTGTTCAAACTTTTAATGCCTGAAGGCGCCCTTAAATACAATTCATTTTGGACACAGTTAAGAACTGGATTGTGAGAAAAGGATGATCGCTACAGAGTGAAAGCAAAATTTGAAAAAAAGGGACTACAAGCTGGAGAATGCAACCATGTTGCATGAAAGATTAATACTACTATGCTCTGGCTTACTTCTTATTAAATTCTTTCTCATTAGTTGACAAACAAATTGCGACCTAGGAATTTTGTTGTTTTAGTCTGTAAATCCTTAGTAAGGATTAATTACAAGTCTTTAGCTTGCATGGAATTGTTCTTGTGCAGTCTGCAATACTCCCCGTCCAGATCTTGCAAATTGAGCAGTTGTTTATCCTTAATATACCTTCAGGTAGTCTTTAATCTAGTCTGCTAATTTTCATCCCTTAAAAACGTTTGCTTTCTAACTTGTTAGACTTCCAGCTTTTTTATTGCATAGTTCATAATGCTTGATGTATCTATACATAACCGTTCATCTAGATTATTAAGAATGCCTTTGATGCAAGATACTTGAATTGCTGGTGTCATAAAGTTATAATATGGTCTCATTTGTCTGATGTATTGGTTTTTGGTTTACTGCTAAGAATCACCATGATATTGGTATTATATGCACGGTCTTCTGCAGCCTATGACCAATGCTTCTTATCATTTGTGTTGCTTCAACTCATTTGTGTTAGTAAACTTGTTAAATAATTCAAAACTAAATGAAATCATTATTTTAATAAACATAGTCATCAAATAAAATCGCATTATCATAAAATAAATTTTAAGTGGAAATAATATTAAACCTTAATAAATAATAAAATAATCTTTGAAAATTCGGGGTATTACACTCCTAAACCCTACTGAGTACCAGCATCTCATAGGTAAACTAATTTACCTCACCATATATAACTAGACCAGATATTGCATTTACAGTGCATACCTTAAGTCAATTTATGCAAAGGTCTACAAATGTGCACATGCAAGCTGCCAAAAGAGTTTTGAGGTATTTGAAACAGAACCCTGGCCAAGGCATCCTACTGGCATCTAAGTCAGCAGCTCATCTCACAGCCTACACTGACAGTGATTGGGCTGGCTGTCCCATTTCTAGAAAATCCACCACAGTCCACAGGCTTTTGCATCCTACTTGGTCAGTCTCTCATCTCATGGAAAACAAAAAAGCAACAGGTTGTTGGTCGATCCACTGCAGAGGCAGAATACAGGGCCATGGCCTTGACCACCTGTGAAGTCTCTTGGCTTACTCACTTACTCAAGGACCTAGGTCTCTCTTCTTTGCATCCAGTCACTCTCAAATGTGACAATCAGGCTGCATTATCAATTGCAGTGAATCCTGTTCATCATGAACGTACCAAACATGTTGAAGTGGATTGCCACTTTGTAAGAGACAAAGTAAATCAAGGCTATGTTAAGCCTATGTATGTATCCACTCATCATCAGTTGACTGATATTCTAACTAAGAGCCTACCAGTTGCCAAACATCAGGACATATTGAGCAAGCTGGGAGTATGCAACACCAAGAACTCCCACCTTGAGGGGGAGTGATGAAGTAATAGCTAGATGGCCCTTAGTTATATCATTTTATTCAGCCCACCTACTCTAGTGGTCCACATGACAAGTGGCCCAACTATATTGTAATGAAAGAATCATCTTAGGGATTGATGTTTCCTAGTATTTAATCTATCCTAGGTTGTAAAGTGAATGATGATGAATTAAATACAAGAGCGCCGCAATTCTCTCCTGTTCTTTTCTTTCCTTCTTCATCCTTGAGTAATATTATCTTAATCAACACGCACGCTTCTGGTGGTTTCTTCTGCTTTGTTCCAAAACCCCATTAATGATAATTGAATATAATCCTCCGTCATTTCCTAGTTTACAAACTATACAGTTCCAAGGTGACTTTTCTTCTCCACTTTTTTTCATCCTCCATTTTTTCGAATTTAAGTGATTTCAGTAGCATCACCTACTAGGCTACTACTATACATTCATCCACCAACATTCATTTCAACTTTATCATTCTTTGACTTTTTCTCTTGAGTTTCAATCAAATATTTTCGATTTAATTTATTCTTTTCCAGAATTAGTTTGCAATCTGTTTTAAAGCAACAACAATATTTTGGCTTGTGAAGCAAGTTGTTAACAATGGACGTCTTCATTATTCTTCGGTACATATTTACATTTTTGCAATTTTTTCCTTTTTTTTGGTGTTCTTTATTTATGAATATGTATTATATGTTGAATTTTGTTTGGAAAGAAAACAAATTTTAATTATATTAGTTGTATGAAATTTGACTTTTGACATTTATATAACGACGTCTATTTTTTACTCTTTTGGGGCCTCATAATTTACTATAGCATAGGGCCCCTAAATTGTATGAAACGGCCCTGGACTTGCTCACTCGTACTCTAGCAGGATATCTGCGCGTTAGCCCTGCTGGAGGCTTTCGCGCAGCTCAATCAATCCCTTGCTTGTTCCCAAAATTCCCAAGGTTACACCTTCGGAATACCCCAGAAGGGAATTTTTCTATACTTCCTTCAATCTTCACTTTACGCCACGCCGACTCCCCTCTCATCATAATTAAGGCGTGATTCACGTAGTAAAGAAGCCCTTCTAGGTGCCTATTCTTTGTGCGTGGGTGGTAAGGGGTACTTTCCCTGTGCTATAAAAGATCTCTTTAGATGCGTTATCTAGACATTCTAAGTCAAACACTACCTTAGGAGTACTAGCCACCCATCTACCACCAATGTGGAGTAGCATTCTTTTGTTGTTATGTTCAAACTGATTTCGCACATAAGAGATCGAGACACAGCCCTAGGACTATAGAGAAAGATGTAGATCGATCGCCCCAGATTTATCATGCAGACTCAATGTCTCCCACTGAAAGTAGTACCTTATCCTTGACCACCATTAGCACATCCAAGGAAGATTGGAAGTAGGTACCTACACAATCTCCGATTTCTCTCTTTCTCGCGTGAGTGAACTACTAGCAATTATCAAAAGAAGGACTAAAGGGTGTAGTATTGGGTTACAAAAGGAATCCTTTTCTTTACAGTCTTATCTATTGTGATAAGAAAAGCGCTCTTAGTTCAGTTCGGTAGAATGTGGGTCTCCAAAACCCGTTGTTTTCGGGAGCTGTAGTTTTGGAGGATTTTTACCCTTTGGGGGATGAGGGATTTCATGGTCTAATACGGATGAGAACTCCTAGCCGATAGCCCAGAGATCTTTCCTAAGCGGATATCCCCGAATTCATTCATTACAGTAAGAGAAGCTAAGGTTTCGTATGTGTTATATCCTTTCGATCAAGCAACAACTTCTAGGGCAATGAAATTGTTCAAAAAGTCAAAAAAGAGCGGGGATATTCCGAAAACTCACAAAGAAAAAAGGAAGTGAGTAGCTACTACTTATTCAAAGACTGCGGGTATCGGAGAAACAACAACTGCCTATTTACAAGGGTTGGAACCCAATTCTGAACCGTCTTCTTCTGAATGGCAGGTCTAACAGATCTAGGTTGAGGCGCTCCTTTATGCCCTTAGAAGTTCAAGTAAGTGAGTAGAAACTACCTTCATGAGTCTTTACGAGGGAAGAAAAAGCGAAGAAGTTGCTTGTCCGATTCTATACCATTCAAGCTAGGGTTGGGATTTGGGAAGCAAAATAATGCATAATACTAACTAGTTCGTCAAAATACCAAAAACAATAATCGCACTAGAAATAAGATACAATACTTCTGTCAATCTACCCAAAAAAAAGATACAATACTTGATTGAAAAGTACACCAGCGTAACACAGAAGATATATCTACATGACTACATCAACCAGGGGACTTAAATTTTTTTTTTTTTGAATAGAAAAAAAAAACAAAGTAACCAAGAGTAAAGTTTCCCCTAGCTCCAGGGAAGATCAATAGCTTGAACCACACTACAACTAAAATAAACGAGGAGAAAAGAAAAGCGAAAAAGAGGAAAAGCTAGACTTTCTTCTTAAAAAGTCAACCAAGGATAGAACTAAACATAAAGACACACTAGCATCCTCCTCAAACTAAAAGAGGAGGAGAGACCATTTAAGTATATAAAGATGGATAGATAGAAGGTAGGATCTGACGGAGCAGTGGAGTAATCTTTCATCATTAATTATATTGAAATGGGTTATTGTGTGCCGGAGTCTTGTTCGACCCTTGTCCTGCTACTTCTTTGTGATATATCGACGATGATCTCTGGGCAATCCGTTTGTGCGCAGAAGTACGTAAGTGAGGATAAACGAAAATAACGAATCTCCACACATGCATCCCTAGGATTAATGCAGTGCACAAGACACAAGTAAAGATACCCAACCAGCGAGTATCAGGGTAGGTAATTACATACACACCCGTCATAAAGGCCACAAAAGTTGCATAAAATGATCCTTGCACCAAAGTGATGGTCGTATCAACCAGCAGCAATGCTTCATTTGTACAATCATGGTATGTGGTAAGGATCAAAACGAGGTAGAATAGGCCCATCACGGAGCAACACATTCCCACCACATCCGATATCATAAACACTTGAAACGCAGCCACCACTGCTAGTGCACTCATGTATTCCTTTATATCTGCTTTTCGTACCCCATTACGGCTTCTAGTTGAGCTCCAAGCGAACGCACCGCTAATCATGATCGGTGATTTTGTAAACTGTGAAGAGTAGTAGTAATTCAATATTTACTTTTTTTTTTTGATAAGGTAATTTAATACTTACTTTGTTAGAAGAATATGCATTATCATACAGAAAATCAGGTCATAGCCACTCCTATTTTAATTGCCATTTTCAAATGGGTAGTAATCAATGTTACGTACAGCGAGGACAATATATATATGCCAACTTAATTTAACTACGTTTAATTGAGATAGAATTTGAAGTGCTTAATGATCAAGGCTATTTGGTAAGTACCATAAATAATATGGCCAAACTACCAAAATTGGTATAAAAAAAGGGTTTTGACAAGTTGGTATGAGAAGATCACTATCCATATACTTCCTCCGTTCCAAAATAAGTGAAACACTTCTCTCATTTATGTGAGAGCTTTTTGACACAAGTGTTTCACTTATTTTGGAACGGAGGAAGTATATGGTATAAAGTCGGGCACTTTGACAGATGGGTATAAAAAAAACAAGCATGAGTGCATGACATCATATAAACCTAACTTTAAACTAGGTATATTTTTGCAAATGCATTTAACATAAAATCAAATGTAATAATAATACATTATTACGAATATCATCCTTTCTCACTCTTTTTGCATTTGCTAACCCCTTATTATTATTTTTCCTCGATGAACATTCCATTATTGTCTTTGCTATTATATCATTTGGAAAAGGATGAAGAGGGAAAAATAAGGTAAAACGAGGTTGAAAATACTATTGTTTAAGTACGAGTTTAACTTAAATCCGAAAAAAATTCAAGTTTTATATGATTTTGGTGCTATTTTTATACTAATTTGTCAAAGTGCCACTATTTTTTAAACTGATATATTGCTGGTGATTTTTTTTTTATAACAATATATCAATATCACAGTTGGAATTTTTTAAATTATCCCCTTCTTCCATCTTATCAGTTCCAATAATTTATCAATTTAATATAGTTACTTATCTAAGTTTAAGGTGATGTGTTTTCACTTTCCATCAGTTGAATAGCTGCTAAGTAAGTTGGTCATGAGCAAATTCATTTGAGTTTCAGCTAATTTACATAGTTTCAACTCCTTTTTAATGGGCATGTTCTCTCCAACTTATTTTCAATTCAGTTCAATTTAATTGCAATCAGTTCAGTTCCTAATTTATTTATTATCATTACTATTAGTTATAATTTAATTCAGTTCAGTTGCAATTAGTTCAGTTCAATTCAGTCCAGTTGCAATTAGTTCAGTTCAATTCAGTTGTTTTATGCTGAAGAGAACAGACCCTTAGTATTGCCAAAAATTGTCTTATTAGGTGGAAATAAAATGGGTTTTTTGTCGGAAAGTACCTAATAAAACACAAGTTTTGTTGGAAAGGACCTATTAAAAATTTTTTTGTCTAAAAAAACCTATTAAAATAGGTCTAGTTGTTAATAACAACCATTTTATAAATTTCAGGCCAAAACACCAAATTCCGGCGTTGACTTTTTTTTAAAGTCAATTGACTCTTTCAATTTTCCTATTTTAACTTGCTTCCCCCAAACATATTCAATTCTCACAACAGTTTCCTCCTAAAGATGGCTCATGATAATCTCTATTATATAAGGGAAGAGGGAGCAATGGTGTCCTCTTTTCAAATGCCTATTTTGCCCCCCTTCCCTTTCTAAATTACAAAAGGAATGTCAAAATCAAAATCGGCACTCAAAGAAAACTACCGAAAATTAATTTACAACACTCACTCACAAATCACTTAAAAAAAGAAACTTTACAAATCACTCATACATTTGAGAAAATCACGTTATAAAAATCACGCAAATCACTCAAATAATCAGGAAACTTTATTAAAACTTAAAATTAACATACAAACTAAAACTAATAACCTAGAACGTCAATACATACAAAAACATTTACAGAAATTTACTTACAAATCACTATTCTCAAGAACCATTCACAATTACATACTCACAAAAGTTACCTATAAACACAAATCTGAGAAAAACATAAGATTTTGACAAATGATATCACACATTCATCCATCGGCAATTTGCGAACTTCCAAAAAGGTACATGATTCTTTTAACCTTCAAAATTATTTCACATTAGTTGAAATAAACAATAGCAACTTAGTCGACTGTTATGTAGTTAAAAAATGGAGATGATAGCAATGAGTTCAAAAGGGCTTTTATACAATCAGACTTAAATTTAATTCATTTTCATATAAAACAAATTTAGTTTTTTCTTAAAAACTGCCAATATTAAAATTTTTGCCCAAAACTTTTGCAAAAAATCCATGTTTAGAAATAAATTTTGAAAAACAAAACAATATCAAACTTTTTGCGAACAACTTTTGCAAAAATCCATTTTCTGGAAATAAAAAACTACATTAATTTGCGAAAAGAAACGATTTTTGTTTTTCTAAAAAAAATTCCAATATCAAATTGTGTATGAAAAATTTAAAATTTCATTTCAAATATAATCGAAGCTCAAAGTGTTAAAATTTAGAAAAGGACAAAATTTAAAATGATGAAAATTTTAAATATCAATGTGTGAAAACAGAATTTAGAAGTTAGACAAGGAAAAAAAAACTGAAATTAGTTTATACTTTCCGGTTACAATTTTGGGATCATGGAGAAATTACTGAAATATATGATTTAAGAAATTACATTTCTTTGTTAGAAAATCGACCCAATTAGATCTACTGCTGCTTAAGACTTGAAATGCCTGATTTTTTGATGTTGTTCTTTGATGTTGATTTGAAAATCTACTGTTGCATGTATTTCTTTGATGTTGTTCGCAAATTAAACACAGTTGAAATCTGTATACGGAGTATTTAGTGTTAAAATTTAGAAAAGGAGATTAGGTTTGTTCCATCTTTTTGTTTTATGGGAATTTTAGGAGAGATAAGTAAGGAAAGTTTAAATTTGGTGTACATGGATAAAAGTTGATTTGGGAATTGAAACTTAATGTTGAAGATGAAAGGTGAAAATGGGAGTAAATGTCTCTTGAAGATGAAGACCAGAAGGGAAAAAAAATGGAAGAGTGTGGAGAGAGAGAAAGCCACGCATGAAATGCCATAATATTAGGTGGGTGTGTCATGGGTGGCTAATACTTTAATTTTCCTAACTAAAATAAAGGGAAGAAATTTATCATCTTCTGCCCCAAATATTGGGAAGAAAATGGGCTAATACTTTAATTTTCCTTACTAAAATAAAGGGAAGAAAGCCACGCATGAAATCTCCACATTGTATATAATATCCCCTGCAACAGAATTTTCTTTGAACAAGTAAGCCTGATTCGACAAGTGTGAAGCGAATGCAGCTCTAATTTCACTAGCAAACTTGGTGTTCAACAAGTAAGGAAATTTGTCTGTTATGAGACCAGTGCTTATGAGAGTTTTAGTGGCGTAGTTTAGAAGGGGTATTAAAATAATATAGTGATGGGTCAATGTTGACAATGTTGAACTATTAAAATAATGGTGGGTCATGATAAAAAATAGAGGTGTATTTGTAGTGAAATCAGAATTTAGAAGTTAGACAAGGAAAAAAAATTATTTATTTTTTTATAGTGTTTCCTATATGTAATGAAACTTTTACATATATTTGAACCTATCTTTTTCTATTATATAATAGCGATTAATTATCAAGGTAAAAAGGTTTATGTAAAATATCGTTCAAGAATTAAAGTACAACATATGTAAATATAACATATTGACACGGTAGAACTATTAAAATAATGGTGGGTCATGATAAAAAATAGAAGTGTAAAGAGTATTCCGGAATGTATGAAAAAAAAAAAGTGTAAAGAAAGAGTATTCGGGACGGAAGGAGTATCAATTTGTGAAATTAGAATTTAGAAGTTAGACAAGGAAAAAAAATTATTTGCTTTTTTTGTAGTGTTTCCTATATATAATGAAACTTTTACATATATTTGAACCTATCTCTTTCTATTATATAATAGCGATTAATTATCAAGGTAAAAACGTTTATGTAAAATATCATTCAAGAATTAAAGTACAACATATTTAAACTATTGACAAGGTAGAACTATTAAAATAATGGTGGGTCATGATCAAATATAGAAGTGTAAAAGAAGTATTTTGGGACGGATTGAAAAAGGAAAAGTGTAAAAGAGTATTATGAGACGGAGAGAGTATCAATTTGTGAAATCGAAATTTAGAAGTTAGACAAGGGAAAAAAAATTATTTACTTTTTTATAGTGTTTCCTATATATAATGAAACTTTTACATATATTTGGACCTATCTCTTTCTATTATATAATAGCGATTAATTATCAAGGTAAAAAGGTTTATGTAAAATATCATTCAAGAATTAAAGTATAACATATTTAAACTATAACATATTTAAATTTACAGACTAAACTAAGAATATTACATCTGACACGATATAGATTTTAGAATGGACGACTTCGAATTGCAAATTACTCAAGAACGTAGGACTAGATGGATGGAAAATAAAAGGCAACGAAGAAATTCAATGACCCCGAACAAAGAGATTCCCAAAATGCAAGAAGATGAGCTAGACGAGAAGATGATAGTGTAACACCTCTACATATTCAATTTGACTCGCCCACCACCGAAAGACAACGTCGATCGTGAATCAACGTGATGTACCTACCTCTTCAAATATAAGGATGCCTATGGTAGACATCACTAATCACCAAAGTCATGTCACACATGATCATGGAAGACATAACCGTATGTATCTAAACTAAACATAAACATTTGCCTAAAATTTCATTACTTAATTAATTTATACGAGCTCTTATGCAAGACGACTATTGTTTGACATTAATGCCAACAATTATTATGGGATTGCAACTGAAAGTAACATGACGACTCGACACTTCTGTGTTGGTGAAAGTAGCACTTCCAATGTCAATAACACGCCAGGAGCTGCAACTTCTGGAATAAGGATTTGGAAGGTTGGGCGACGTGGATATCACAATTGTGCAAGGGATTACCAAGAGAGTAAGGGGGTTCCCATATTCACTCTACCTCCAATGACAACATGTCCACACCGTTAAGCACGACTTTTCGATTGTGAATCATCAAAATTATGTTGCTTGAGCGGGAAGTTGGGATACCGAATTCCCTTTGTCATCTGCTCTACTAGGCCTCTATTTTGATCAAGGAGAGGATGGGGAACATTTCAGACTGAACATTCGAAAGTACAATCATGTTTTTGCATTCACTTCAGTGGGAGTCATTATAGATGATGAATTAGCCGATGCACGTCAATGTGTGTACACATATCGTGCTCACGGTTCAATTTATCATCGTATTGGTGGTTTATTACCTTTGAACTCAAATGACCGTCCTCGATTCCTTGAAATGTACATATATGATACTGAGCATGAAAATGAGCATCGAATGGCAGAAAATGCAACGTTAAGAGTGGATATCATTGATAGGATCAAAAATATTTTGAACGAGCACAATCCTTTTGTCCGTACACTCCGACATATTGCTCAACGAGATGACATACAAGAATGCAAGTTTGTCATAAAAGAGCAACCTCCTAACCAACATAATTATTCAATGCCTTCCGCCTCTCAAGTTGCGGCGGTTGTTGTTGGGGGGTGATGATATTGCCAACCTGAAAGAAAGGGATGTCATGGTAGAGTCGGGCACTGGACGACTCATGTCTATCAAAGATACTGCAGGCTATTACGATCCACTACAATATCCTCTATTATTTCCTTATGGCTCTTACGGTTGGGATTTAAACACCAGATCTATGACTGGCAAGAAGATAACATGTCGAGAATTCTATTCGTATATGTTTCAGGTACACACAATGTCACAACCATACTCCATCCTCCATTTTAATCATTATGATTATTCTAACTTCTTCACCAACTTATACTTGAAATAGATGAGAGAATGTTATGATACTATAATCTTAAGAGCCGGCCGCTTAACTCAACAATTTGTTGTGGACAACCGTGTAATGATGCAAGCATCCAATTTGAGATGGATTGCACTAAATCAAGACACAATTCGTGCGAGATCGGTACAAGGGACTAGAGGATTCATACAATGCTTGGAGAACATAATACGTATGATTTCACATAATACCAATAATGGTCTACTTCGATATACATATCTATATTATTTAAAGCTTATTTTGTGCGTTTTATTACCTACACGTAGAAAATGTTGGACGAAGAACTATACTTCCATCGTCATTTGTTGGAAGTCCGTGAGATATGCATCAACGATACCAAGATGCAATGGCCTTGGTGCAAAAATTTGGCAAGCGGACATATTCCTTACTATGACGTACAATCCATCGTGGGCCATAAATAGTAGTAGAATTACTACCCGGTCAACAACCTCAGGATCGTCCAGACTTGCTAACAAGGGTATTTCATGCCAGACTTGAGGAGTTAAAAAAGAATGTGTTGGAAAGGAACGTTCTCGGGAAGGTAATTGCTTATGTATATGTGATTGAATTCCAAAAACGATGTCTTCCACAAGTTATGCATAAAAATATCATCGCACGCATCGCGTGCATAAAAAGCTAGTATGATATAGCCGTGAGACTTTCCATTCCAAATTATATGTAAATTATCAATAATCCTTCACAAAATCTTGGGTGTACATAATTTTGGAAAATCTTATATGATCTTGAATCTTGATATTTCCAATTTTAGTCAAGAGCAGCCAAGAAAAATCTTACAGATTCGAACAAATTTGAATGAAAGAAATTTCCAGATTTCCAGATACAAATTTTCAGATTTAAGACACATCAAGAACAAATTTGGATTAATCGATGCACATACACTCCTACACTCAGAGGAGAGAAAAAGTGAAGTGACGAAAAAACAAAGGGATAAGGATGGGAAGAATGAAGGTGATTGAAGAACAATCACAATTGTAAAGAAATTTCGCTAATCACGAAGAGATCTTGACGCCGTCGACGATTGAGGAAGAATGATGACTCATTTTGGCCGGCAATGATAACAAACAGATGAACGCTGAATAGACTTATGGTTTTGGGCCAACGGAGGAGATAACGCCAGCGAATCTTGAGAAAGATTGATCGGAAGATATAAGCTATGGTGGGAAGAGAGATTTGGGAAGGAGATCGGAGAAGAGGAAAGAGGAAGGAGGAAGGGGAGAAGGTTTGAGAAAGAAGACGAAGTTTGAAGAATAAGATAGCCAGACCTTTTAAAAATTATCTTATTCTTATTCTTTCCTCTAAAAGGTCTTTCCAAATTATATGTACACCCAAACCCTAAACCCGTTAAAAGTTAAGACCCCTTAAAGTTGGGACATACACAGGTTAATCAATAGTTCAGACCTTTTAAAAATTATCACCAAAAGTTGAGACCTCTATTGTCAATTTTTCCTTAATAATAAATGACACAAGTTTCTTAAAAATTGATATATTTTGGGTTGAAAAATGATATTTCCTTCGTTTCTTAATAAGTACAACATAGAGAAAGTGGAGAAATACCAAGGAAGGTAGAGAGAGAAAGTTGGGACCACAATAAAGTAGAGTAATTCAAGTGAGTAAACAAAAAAGTTGTGATCCCCTCTTACTTTTTGGTGGCATATTTGTAATAATATTAAACTTTTTTTTACCATTTTCAGCTTGGTTGCACTTATTGTGACTATTCTAAATAAGAAAAGTGTTGCACTTATTAAGAAATGGAGGTAGTATATAACAAACTAACAACGTACCCTTTGATTTTTTTTTTCCTTTCCAACTTAGAATCTTGATACTATTCATACTTAGATGAAAGTTAAGTTCTCAATTGATAAGGAAAAACATAGTTATATAGGGTCTTATTTGATTCGTCTCAATTAGTATTTTATTAATATTCAATCATTATAATTTATAGTAATATATGATGAAAGATATATAATTTAAAGTGGTGCATTGGGAGACGTGTAGGGGTGTTCACCGGACCGGACCGGAACCGGCTGGAGCGGTGGACCGGAATCTGGAAAAAAATTGGACCTGGACCGGACCGGAAAAATTCCGGTCCGGTCCGGTCTGGACCTGAATTTTTCCGGTCCGGTCCGGTCTTGGACCTGTTGGACCGGAATCTTTTTTTTAAAAAAAAAAAAATATTTTTTATTTGATTTAAAAATATTTATAAATTAGATATATTAAAATTTTAATAATATAAATAACAATATTTCTAAAGTTTATAAATAGTAGTTTTAAATTTCTAACTTTTTACTACCTTTTTAACTTTTTAAACATATAAATTTTTTTTTTTTACTAAAAAATCAGAAATTCCGGTCCACCGGTCCGGACCGGAATTTTCCGGGTTTGGACCGGACCGGACCGGAAACCCGGAATCGGAATTTTCTTCGGACCGAGGACCGGACCGGAATCTTCGGTCCGGTCCGGTCCGGTCCAAATTCCGGTCCGGTCCGGTCCAGATTCCGGTCCGACCCTGGTCTTTGAACAGCCCTAGAGACGTGCACGAGAAAGTGGGAATGATAAAAACAGAGGAAATATAAAAGATACACATTTGGTGAAAAATGATATAAAAGTCAACAAAAATGATATTATTTATTTTATAAATGATATTAGTATGTGTTATAATCCTAAAGAGTTGAAAGAGAATAGTGAAAATAGGAAAAATGATACAAGTTTGTTAAAAAATGACACAAAAGTGAGTAATAATGATATCATTTCTCTTGTAAATTATATCAGTTTGTATAATAATGACAATGTATATAAAAAATTGGCAAATGATAATAGGGGGAAATGATACAAGTTTCCTGAAAAATGACATAAAAATGACACATAAATGAGTAATAATAGTATGGTACATAAGGAGTTGACAAAATAATAATCCCCCGTGCCAGAATAATAAGAACACTTTTCTTTTATGTTTGTCCCAATTTAATTTAAACACTTTCATATTTGGCATGACCCCGCTATTATTATAGTATTATTTTTCTTACAATCTTTTGGCCCATACTTTAACTTTATCAACAGAAAACTACCTAACTTTCTTTCTCTCCTTCAATAAAAAATACTCTACCAACTCCTATCACATCTACTTTTTGATAAAATAATATTTGACAACCACATTATAATTTATCACCTTAAACTACGTGTCCTAATAATTATTCAGATTTTTTGGGATGGAGGGAGTAATAAAATAGGGAAAATGTTTGTTAAAAATAACATAAAAGTGAGTCAAAATGACACATAAATGAGTAACAGAGATATGCTACATAATGAGTTGACAAATAAAAATAAAAAATGGAAAAATGATAAAAGTTTGCTGAAAAATGACATAAAAATGAGTTAAAAAAAGACACATAAATGAGTAATAATGATAAGGTACATAAGGAGTTGACAAATAATTATGAAATACTGGAAAATGATATATATTTGCTAAAAAATGACCTAAAATGAGTAAAAATAACACATAAATGAGTAATAATGGTATGGTACGTAAAGAGTTGACAAATAATAATAAAATACGGGAAAATGACATGAAACAACTACAAAATAATATCAGTTTGTTGAAAAATGTCGTAGAAGTCAATAATAATGACATGAAAGAGTTTTCTAAATGATATAAAGCAAATATATAAAAAATAACATGAGACAACTCGAAAATGATATGAAATTGGCCAATAATGACATAAAAATGATATGAAACACACTTATTAGTTCATGCGTGTGCGTTGTTGTTACACAATACATTATGGTTTAATATGTTACACCTATTACGGGCTCATAATCTATAATGTTATTTATTTCGAATCGAATGAGCCGTAAAGATGCGATAGAGGTCGTGTGAAAAAAAGGTAAAATTGGCCTCAACACCACAAACTACAGCGCGGGTGCATCTGTCACCACCAAGTTTGACTAGCAGCCAAAACACCATAAACTATTGGCCTGGGTATAACGAGTGTGATAAATGAAGCTGAAGTTAACTTTTCTCGGCACATGCTCACGTTACTTAGGCTTCTTAATAGAAAAATAGAATTAATGAAAGAAAAAAGGAGAAGTGGAAAAAGAATTTGTACTGATTCTCTGCTGCCGGGAAAAATAGTTAGCTCCGTCATTTATGACACTTGCTTCCAAATCATGGATTATGCACTAGGATGCACAATGCTCATTGTGCATCCTAAGGAACATACAATTCATATAAAACAACATGAAATCTTTTTTTTTTAAGGTAAGATGAAGTCCCTTGCAAGGAGGGGGGAAATTGGGGATCCCTCCTTGTAAGGGATGAGACTCGATCCCAGGATCTCTTGGATCGGATGTGATGTCAACACCACTAGGCTATCACCTGCTGCTCAAAGAACATGAACTTTTTTCAATAACTTTTCAAGATAAAAAGAACACACAATTTAAAATTATAGAACATGTAAATCTCCAATTATAAAAGAACATATGTCGTAATGAAAAGAACATATTATAAATGAACTTTTAGTCTAAATTAAAAGAACATATCTTTTAAAATCAAAAGCTGAAAAAAGGAATCCTGCCAACCACCATTTTTTTTAAAAAGAAGGTAAAAAAAGTTGCAAGATTTTTTATAGTTTTTTGTTTATCAACTATTATATGCACATATTTCTTTATAATCAGTATGATGTTCTTTGTTTTATACCTTCATGTTCTTTTTAAGATTTTACTTGTAATTGTGAATTTATATTTAAAATTTAATTTGTCAAAAGCAGTTTGTTAGTCCATGAACTGTGTTAATTATGCTACTATGATTTAGATAATAGTAGTTTTAAAAAAAAAAAATTGATTGAAAAACCCTAAACTGTGGATTGTGCTCCCACAATGCAAAATAGAACATTTACGAAAACGAACAATTTACTGTTGAAGTGAACATTACAAGAATTCACTTATGAAAACGAACATTTTACAGTTGAAGTTCACTTACTAAAACGAACATTTTACTAGTTGAAGTGGAACATTACCAGAATCCAATTACGAAAATGAATATTTTACTATTGAAGTGGAACATTACAAGAATTCAATTACTGAAATAGAACATTTGCTCATCAAATATAGAACATATTTTCACGTAAAATAGAAAATATTTTTGCTGAAAATAAGCAGTAAATGAACATTTTTTGAAATAGAATATTTGCTTAGCGAAAAAAGAACAATTTTCAAGAACAATAGAACATAATCTTCTACTGAAAAATAAGCTTAAAACGAACATTTAATGAAATAGAACATTTGCTTATTGAAAATAGAACAATTTTCACAAAAAATAGAACATATTTTTTTAGTGAAAAATATGCTTAAAATGAACATTTGTTGAAATAAAATATTTGCTTATTATAAATAAAATAATTTTCACGGAAAATTGAACTTATTTTTTCGCTGAAAAATATGCTTAAAACGAACATTTGTTGAAATACAACATTTATACATCGAAAATGGAACAAATTTGTTGGGTGCACCGTCTGCACCGAGCTCCTGGAAGCACAATAGAATTTTCAGAAAAACCCACCACACGTGGCTTTGATACGTAGAAGATTAATTAAAGATATACATTTTGAATTTTTTTTAATCAACACATGTTCCACGTGTGCCGGCACTAATTAAGGAGGAAGTTGATTTTCCTACATATCCCAGTGGTAGTTTGATATTTGTTTCAATGTTTAACGCTTTTTCTTTGTTTTCCAGCAAAAATTTCAACTTGCGTTATGTAAATATTCACTATCGTTTAGAAACAGGTGCACCAAGAGTTGTGTGCTCTATGGTGCATCTACTTATTTGCGATAATTTGTGGTGTCGAAGCATATTTTGTAAAAAAAAAAAAAAAAAACGTTATTTGACAGAGCATACATGTTAGATTGGTACTTACCCAGAAAGGAATAGTTTCTGCTTCTCCTATCATAGTACTGATTGTCTTCATATCATAAAGCAGTTGGTCTCTTATGGATTCCTTATCGACAAAATAATCTTCTGTCAATAAGTTGGCGGTGCCAAAAGCTTGGTTCTTAAGAGCAGAATACAATGGTTTGTTTCCGTCATCATCAATGGTATCCATAAGAACTCTCGCCCGTGGTACCACTTTACAAAACTCTCGAGCATACCAATTTTCTTTACCATAAACTTTTAACCAGTGGAATAAATTCCGACCTTGATTATCATATTGTCTCACTGACTGAGGACAATGGTAAAGTATTCGTGCTGCCACCCCAAGATGAAAACCATGAACTGCTCTCAACAAAGGAGTAAAACCCTCCGCATCCCGCGAGTAGACTGCCGATGCGTTTTTTTTATGTAACAAGTCCACCATCCCGTCAAATCTTCCGAATAATCTCCGTGCTAACATAATGCGTCGACCTAATGATACAAATTAGAAAGAACATAGATAAGACCAAGGTGGCAACATTATTGCAAGGTGCGCATATACATGATGCTAATTCTTTCTACCTCACTGCTGATAAGATCTTAAAAATTAGTATTAGTAAGTGAGTCTTGTATAAGACCGTCTCACCATAAAATTATAAGTCTACTGACTTTGTTCCCTAAAAGAAACACTGTATAAGTTAAAAGGGACACTCTAAAAAATTAAAAGTGTCATTCTTAGATAATGGGTCATTCCATGTCTTAAAGAGGTCACTCACAGTGGCGGATTTAGGAATTTGATCATGGTTGGTCACATCATCATACAGCGGAAATATTAAAATAACCAATAGCTAATAATTAGAAAACCCTTAATAAAAATTTCCATTTCGAAAGCAATAAAAATCAATATTATAAGCAAATAGAAGTCTAACTATTGTTCTTGACGAGGTTTTATATTTGGAATCACTTTATAATCTACTAATCTCATATTAGTTGTTCCCAACCCAAAACTAATATTTAAATTCATTAAATAAGTAAATCACCATACCAAGAACGTAAATCACAAACTAAAAATAAAATGAAGTAAATTATGGCTTGAACATCAACATGGGAGAATTTTCTAACAAGAAGATTAGAAATAAAATGAAGCAAATAATGCTTTCAAATCGTTCTGTGAGAGAATTTTTTGCCCATGAATATGGTAAAACAATTCAACCAAACACCCTACTAAAATATACAGACCCAATAACTACCCAAAACAAAAATTCACAAATATATATGTCAAACAAAGTTAAAAATTAAGTTCTAACTAATCGAAGTAAAACTTGATAAAATTAACTAAACAACCAATTAAACCATGCTTGGAAATATGTATTATACTGTGTAGCCCATACACGATCTATTTTTTAAGAACTTAGTATCATGAAACCTCATTTACTTTTACTTGAACAAAAAAGGGAGGGAAGCCTTTTCTCTCGTGGCTTATTGTGGCAATGCCACAATATTGCTTTGTTGTCAAAATTTTCAACTTTCATCAACAAAATAAAAGAAAGTCAAAAGTCAAACCCCCCTTCAAATTTTACTCTCTCACTCACTAGTTCTCTTCCTCACCCTCACCCCTCTTCTTGTGTGGATGCCAGGATCTCGACATCTTGCCGGAGCCACAAATTTCTACTTGAAGAAACCCAAAAACTAAGAGTGCTGAATAAAAACTTGGCCAATAAAAACTTGACCCTCAAAAGACAACATGAGGGTATTTATACTACTCCTAATAAGAAGGAAAGGAAATAGAAAAAGTAATGAAAGGTAAAAGAAAATAGGAAAATAAGAAAACTAGAAAGTAAACCAAAAAGGAAAGAAATAAAAAAGAGAAAAGAAAAACAAGAATGACAACAACAAAAAACGAAGAGTACAGCAAAGCATGCGAAAAAAGGAAGGAAAATAAAAGGAAAAAGAAAATGAAAAAGGTAAATGAAAAAAAACCCCACCCTCAGACTCAGACACTCAGTTCTTCGTCTTTGCTGCTACCAATTCCAAATGTTTTTTGGGATTTTCTTTCCTTCTTCGCGGCCTCGTCAAATATCAACATCATCGTCATCGTCTATATCTAACTAGCATTTTTTGCACGCTATGCGTGCGTTTCATATCAACGTTTTTCTTCTCAATTAGTTATTCATCAATGTTACAAAAAATTTGATCCTAACAGATATTTATAATTACTTTTAACTTTTTAATATGTTATTCATATCTTAAATCAATATTTCGATCTGTTTTTTTAGTTATTTGTTAATCATTATTCAAATATAGTATTGAGAGAAGGAAATATAAAAACGGTAGAAAGCTTGTGTCTCAAATAAAGTAGAAGAATTTGGTATCGGGTTCAATCGTTGAATATTAATAAAGTGGAAGAGTTTGGTTTATATAATAGAGATTAGAATAATAATCAATATTTAGGTTTTAAAAAATTATCAGTATATTATTAATATGAAATTCAAGTTTTTTATTTATTGTGTCAATCAAATTGTCAATTTAATTTTTGATAAGAGTTTTTCACACATATGTAAGAAGAGAAAATTATTCTCCTTAATTTAATATTTAAATGAAATTTCAAATTCAATTCCATTGTTGACTTGTTCAATATATATGGAAAGCAGGGAGAAGAAAAGATTATTTAATATATATAATAATTTAAATTCATTAAGGGTATATCGGAACTTTTTAGAAGGGGCACCATCTTCCTCCTCCCTTCACTTATATAATCTAATATCTTCAATCGTGGCCGTTGATGTTACACAAATTTCTTGATTTTTTTCCCCAAAAATGGTTGGTCTCGGGACCAACTGGGACCACAATTGGCTCCGCCACTGGTCACTCATGACCTCTTTAGGAACAACAAGTTATCCAAATCTTATTATAAATCATGGTAAGATGGTTTTATATGAGATTCATGGCATATAAGTTCACTTGAGAATACTTCTTATATGATAACATGAGAACGGTGAAATTATAATCCATTTTAATTAAAATTATAATCACATTTTGATTTATGACATGATAGTCTTTTTCCTTGATTATAATCTTTTTGGAAGTTGGGCCCGCAATGAAAAAAAAGATTATGATTTAGCCAAAATGGATTATGGATTTGTTAAAAAAGATTATAACAAAGAGTTCCCATTTCTCATTTTCTCAATGGAGCCCAGCCCTATACATTTATACATATGGATCTAGGTTCATGTGAGAACCACGCTTATAGTGAGAACTATGGGAACCATAACCTCTTCGAATCTTCAAATCAGCGGGATCTCCCCCTCCCCCCCTACATCTTGCTCCTGAGATACATAGGGTACTGGTGAGACCCACCATGTGTACCAAAATATATATAGATTGTGAGAACATATAAATCACCACCTAAGTACGCATACCATGTCATTATTTTAATTTTTTATCTTTTATTTTAAATTTAGAGTTATAAATTAATGTAAATACATGAGCTTTAGATAAGGGAATATGTGAGTTCAATTTTCAACAAACAACCTTATTATACCATGCAAATTGAGTACAATTTTTACTACATATTTCATAATATTATAATTTTTATACCATTGAAGATGCTCCAAATATGCTCCGGAATAAGATCCATTTATAATACAGTTTTACAACTTATTAAATATATTAATTTTGATGAATAATAATATATTATTTATTCTTTTTTTTAGATACATATATATATATATATATATATATATATATATATATATATATATATATATATATATATATATATATATATATATATATATATAAGAGACTTATTTTATTGAGTTGTGTTGATTATTTAAAGAAAATAAACCTTTCAAATACTTTTCAAAGTTGTGTTCCAAAAGGATACTATGGCTGACATGGTCTACTGCCTTAGGCATAGTTATTATTTATTTGAAACGCTCGGTATAGACTTTTTTAGCAAAGAAATTACCTTTTTTGACAGGAAGAAAAAGAATTTCATTCATAAGGAATAGCCAAACGGCACTTACAATCAATTTCTGAAAAATCGAAAATTACAACACAAGTATATATAACACCTTAGAACTAGATACATCGCAGATTTGATTAAAAATAGCCTTAATAAAAAAACTTCATCTGAAGTAATAGAATCTGTGAGTTCGTTCTAATTCGGCTTAACTTCCGCTAATGCATAGTCGCTTGGGTGAAAATACTTACGCGGTCTTCTAGATTCTTACAGAGAATAGAGATTGTTAGATCTTCCTCCTTTATCAGACGAACAAAAAAAGATATTGAACGCCCTAAAATAAATATCATCTTAAGGATGGAATATACTTATTGGAAGCAATTAAAGGAGTTTTTGGGGCTTACCACCAGTATGAACACCAGTAGAAGCCCCTACAAAGATTCACAATTGAGGCCAAGAAGAAAAGAGATGAAATAGAAGAAGGGTAAAGAATGAAGGAAAAACCTTCAAAAAAGAAGAAAAACCTAGCGATGGAGGCTAGGAAAAAACCCTCCCAAGGAGAAATCCTATAGAGAAAAAACCCCTCCCAAGGAGAAACCCTAAAGGGAACCGAGAAAGATAGATTAGCTTTGAGTAGAAATTATGGACTGAGTTCACTAACAACAACCTCCCTGTATAAGAAAAATTCCTTGATTTCCACACTCTGATTCTAGAACACATTTTGTCCACCAGACCATGACATTCAACAATAGAAATCCTTTTAGCAGAAATTGAAACACCCAAGTACCTGAAAGGAATCTTGCTATGCCTAAAACCTGAAACTTCTTTCACTCTTTGGATTGTATTCTGATCCACCCCAGCAGAGTAAAATTAAGATTTCGTTTCATTGATTCTCAAACCTGAAGAGTCAGAGAAAAGCCTAAATGCTTGCAGCATAAGATGAGCAGAAGGGAAATCACCTTTGCAACAAAGGATGACATCATCTGCAAATACCAGATGATTCATCTGAATAGCCTGACACGTAGGGTGGAAGTTGAACCCTTGCACTTCAGTTATCATCTTCATCAATCTTGACATATACTCCATGCAGATTACAAGTAAGAGATAGGAGATGGGGTCACCCTGTCTTATCCCTCTCTTAGCTTCAAAAAAACCATGAATACTTCCATTAATCATGAGTGAAAACTTTGGAGTCCTCACACAAGTCATTATCAAATGTGAGAAGTGAGCAGGGAATTTTACACCTCAAGCATTTCTTGCAGAAAATCCCACTCAATTGTATCGTATGCTTTCTTCATGTCTAGTTTCATTATAAAACTAGGCTTAGAGTTTTTCCTACCATAATGCTTCACAAGATCCTAGCAGACCATAATATTGTGAATAATGAGCCTTTCTTGCACAAAAGCTCCATGATTAGCAGCAATTAAATCAGGTGAAACCAACTTCAATCTGTTACAAAGAACCTTTGTAATGCCTTTGTATAAGACATTACAACAAGCAATGGGTCTATACTCCATGACACTACTAGGTCAGGTAACTTTAGGCACCATATTCAAAATTGTGGAGTTCACTTCCTTCAACAGATGCCCATTATTCAAATAGTCAAGAATAACCCTAGTTATCTCATTACCTGTAATTTCCTAAGTGTCCCTGAAAAAATAACCACCAAAGCCATCAGGCCCTGAGGCTTTATCACCAAGGATGGATAAAATAACCTCCTTCACTTCTTCTGCAGTAAACCTCCTATTCAGCATAACAATCTGCTCTTCACCCAAAATAGGCCCTCTGGCAATAACACAACTCTTCACCTTAACTCGATTAGGTAAGGTAGAACCCAGCATATCCTGATAATAGCTCTGAAAACCATTGTTCACCTCTGAAGGATCATCCTACCACTTTCCCTGCATATCATGAATTGCATAGACTGTATTATGGAGTCTCCTGGCACGAATGGACTAATGAAACAAATGAGTGTTTTCATCACCATCCTTACACCACCCAACTTTTGCTTTCTGACTCAGAAAATATAGTAATCTTTTATGGACCAGCCTATACTCCATAGCAGCCTCATGTTCAGCTTTCTGCACTTCCAAATTCAACACATCATTCTTGAGATTCTTTTAACAAACTGTAAGCTTATGAAGAGCTTGAATATCTGCTGCATATATATCATTAAACCCCTCTGCATTTAATTTCTTCAACTCAACCTTGATACTCTTCATTTTCTTCACAACACTAAACATAGTGGAGTCTAGAATCTGATTCTCCCAGCAATTCTTTATGATGTCCATGAAAGTAGGAGCAGTACTCCACATTATGTAATACTTAAATGGCTGTTTTCCAGGTAAATCTGAGGATACACATGAACTATAATAGGACAATGATCAAAATTCCCTTCTGGCAAGAAGTGAGCTGCAGAACTAGGAAAGATATTGATCCATTCAGAGTTAACCATAACCCGATCAATCTTACTAAACACCCTAGATTCACCATGTTGTTTATTATTCCACGTAAATCTACATCCAGTGCTATTCAAGTCCATCATGCCACAATGCAACATACAAGTTTGGATATCAATAGTCTCCTGAGGTCTAACCAAAGACCCAATTCTTTCATCTGGAGCCATAACACAATTAAAATCACCTAACATCACCCAAGGCCCCTCAACTAAAACCATATATAAAGGAACATCAAAAAGGCCTAGCATTACCACTTCTAGCAGAGACAAGACATTGAATCAATTGACTTGTAACAGCTAAGATGTTTACATGAAAGCTATTTGGGTTCCAAGAAAGAACAATCCTACCTCCTTTAAGAAAAACTGAATTAGAGGTAAAACACCAACCAGAAAACAATTTTTGGTAAAGCACACCCATATTAGGTGCCTTCACCTTTGTTTCAAGGAGGCAAATAATACGAAGATTCTTGATGTTAAGCATTTTCTTAACATCCAGCTGCTTTTTGTAACTATTCACCCCCCTGACATTCCAATATACAATCTTATCCATCCCCTTCAGGAGGATGGCCACCCCCTGTGTTAATTCTGAGCTCACTAGAACATTGGAACTGCCCCACCAAAACTTCATTAACCCCCAAAGCTTCAAACACATTATGAGTTTCAGCAGGCTTAGGGCTTGTTATAAGCCTCCTAGCTGGGTTTCTCACCCTCACAAATTCTCTGTCCTGCTCAGGTATCTCCTGCTGCACAGTCTGAACATCACCAGTACTTACCACCACTTTAGGCCTCCACTCTTGTCTAGTGACAGGCTTCTTACACTCTGCAGCAGCATGTCCTATACCTTTGCACACAGAACACACCACTGGCTTCCACTCATAATCTACCTTCACACTTACACTCTGATCATTCTCATTAATGAAGGAAATTAAATCAAGGAACTGCTGGTCCAGTTGCACTTCCAACAACATCCTTGCATACATTAATTTCTCCGTACGAATAGTTGCATGATCATACTTCAATGGTTTACCAATCTGCCCTGCAATCTTATTCAAACTCCTTTCACCCCAATATTTAAAATCCAAATGTAACTGCACCCAGGTAGGAAGAGTTCTAATCTCCTCCTTTGTACAATCAATTTCAGGACTCCATGGTTTCATAATGACCAGCTTGCTATCAAAGAAAATGTGATTATTTGAAAGCACAAATTCTCTCTTCTCCATAGACCTAATCGAACAATAAAAATCTCTTTCTTCACCATAACCACCTTATCCACTCCCTGATTCTTCCATATTCTTCTAACAAAACCTTCCATCACAAAAGGGGGGGGTTCACGCCAACAACATAACAAAACAATGAATTAGAGTTTCAATAATCAATTTCAGACTGAACATCCTCTAAATCGATTTTCACAGGGGTTTTATCTTCATTGATGTTAACATTTTCATTTTCGGGCGAAAAAAGTATTGGAACAGGGTCAATACTTACAGTTTTATCCATTTGCACAAGCACTCTTCCTCCTTCTGAGCGCTGAATAGTTTCCAGCCATTCCGAGAACTGAGTTCGCACTTGTTCATGTTGTTGTAATGTTGCCAGAGACGTTCGAGGCGAAAGAATCTCCTCCTGAATAGTTGGAATAGAATCCACATCCAAAGCTGAAACACCCATAACCTCATCTACAGACTTCATATTCTTCGCTTGAGAATCAGAACAAGGACCTTTCAATTTTTCCGGTGACGATCTCAATGTTACAACCCTAGCCACCGCCTTAGATTTCCTTGCCATGGCTACCGACGTATCGGAGAGGAAGACCTCTTCTAATCTATACTAATATATTAAAAAGTGTTCCTAAGAACGTATATGTGCCACGTGTCACCATCCCTCATTCAATAACATTATATCCACGTCTTTATCATATAGTGAAAAAAAGAAGCATTGTTAACGTAAAGATTCGAACCCACAACCTCAAGTATGAAAGAAAGAGATCCAACCATCACTCCACCATACTATCATTGCTTATTTAATTAAAATTAATGATGATATATGAATGGAGAACTTTTGAAATCCATATAATGAATGAGATGACTTTTTTAAATGAGTATGAGATGACTTATTTAATTATTACTAAATTGTAGCACAGAGAAACCCCGAGGCACCGGGCCTAAATACTAGTTAATATTTTAAACATAGTACTAAAGAAATGTCCATAAGAATATTGCATAATCACCTCTTTTGTCATGTTTATCATTTATTTACGTGACGATAATGTTGTGGAAGTATATTGCTGATTTTTTATTTTGACAAATTTTTCTTTTGATGGAAGATTTTGATATTCTTAAATGAATTTGTTATCTTTGTTTTTTGGAAAAATTGTTTTGAATAAGCCAAACTTTGCGTACGTGGTCTTCCCAAAATAAGTCAAGTTTTGAATTATTCCTAATTACGTTAAGCTTATAGGGCTATTTTGTTCTATTGAGCTTAACTGCATTTGTGACCTATTTAGTAAGTTACATGTGCTATGTGTCGCCATATGGTTTGCTATTAATTTTTTATTTTTTTGTTTTACTTTCTATCTACTCCCCTCTCCCTTAAGACCACCCATCCTCTGCCCATGCATCCCCAACAGCAACACCCCCACCCCTCCTCTGCTCCTACTGTGTTCCCACCAGCAGTACCCTCACCCCACCCCTCCCCCGGCCCTGCATCCCCACCAAAGAACATCCCCCCACCCCACTCCACCCCCTCCCATGCCCCTGCCCCCGCCCCTGCCCCTGCATCCCCACCAGCAAAGTTGACTTACTGTAAAATTGACTTACTCAGGAATAATTCAAAGCTTGACTTATTTTGGGAAGACCACACAAATGTTGGCTTATTTAAAATAATTTTCCTTTTTTTTTTGTAAACTTTTGTAGTTCCTTTTTCTTTAGACCTAAACTTTTAAGTTATTCTAATTTTAGTTTTTTTAAAATGGCAAATATTTTGATTGATTGATTATACCCAATATTATTTTAAAATTTTAAAAAAAATTGATGTAATTAAAAAAAGTAAGGGTATTATAGTAATTTAATAGGGGAACACCATACCTCTCCTTCACTTATATAATAGAGATGATGTTTCAAATTTTTTGTAAGCCTGTTGAGATCTAATGCTATATATATATATATATATATATATATATATATATATATATATATATATATATATATATATATATATATATATATATATATATATTGCAAGCATGCATCACGCTCATATAAATCAATACTTACCAAGCTTAGCTTGGCTCACTTGGTAGGAATTCCACCTCATGACCTCAAGGTCAGGGGTTCGAATCCCACCAAGTGAGGGGCACTTGGAGGAGAATTTCCCTTACCACTCCCTCTCCTTCCAAGTGCTTGGGCCTTGTGCGAGGGCACGCAAAGCTTAATTGACGACGAAACCTTATAATGCATTGTAAATTTAGGTTAAATGTTTTCCTTAGTCATTCTGTATTCACAGTAAAAATTAAATACATCCTAATCACCATTAGGCCGTAAGCCCATGTACACTAGTATCATTAAATACAATCATACATATAGATGGCCCAATAACCCCCCCTCAAGTTGGAGCATGGAGATTACAAATGCCCAACTTGCTTAACAAGAGTAGAAATTGTCGTTTGCCAAGGGCCTTAGTGAAAATATCCGCAAGTTGCGCATGGGTCATAACATGACGAGTAGTGATGATGCCAGCACGAATAGCATCACGCACATAATGACAATCGACCTCTATGTGCTTGGTGCGCTCATGAAACACCGGATTATGCGCAATGTGAAGCGCTGACATGCTGTCGCAATAGAGAGGCATGGCACGTGGCTGATGAACGCCCAAACTCTCGAGTAGAGTCTTCAACCACTTCAGCTCAGAGGTGACATCAGCCATCGAGCGATATTCCGCTTCGGCAGAGGAGCGGGAGACAGTATGCTGTTTCTTGGTCTTCCAAGAGATAGGAGAATAATCAAGAAAGACAATCCAGCCAGTAAGAGAACGACGAGTCAAAGGACAACTCGCCCAATCAGAATCACACCAACCAGAGAGAGACAAATCACACTGGCTACTAAGAAGAATACCCTGGCTGGGGGATCCTTTTAGATATCGGACCACCCGAAGAGCAAAGATCCCAATGCTCTTGGCGGGGTGCCTGCATAAACTGTGCAAGAATATGAACACAATAAGCCAAATCAGGCCGAGTAAAGGAGAGATAAATAAGACGGCCCACGAGGCGACGATAGGATTCAGGGTCAGACAACAGAGAACCAGTAGCAAGAGCCAGAGTATGATTCTGCTCAAGGGGAAAAGAGGCGGGTTTAGCACCCAGGAGACCAGTCTCAGAGATAATATCCAAGGTGTACCTGCGCTGACAAAGAAACAAACCTGCGGGGGCGCGAGCCACCTCAATCCCAAGAAAATACTTGAGCAGGCCAAGGTCCTTCATATGAAAACAATCACCCAAATACTGCTTGAATGAGGAGATAGCGAAAGAGTCGTTGCCAGAAATGATCAAATCATCAACATACACAAGAACAGAGAGCTGAACCGCGTCACGACTGAGGGTGAAGAGAGAGTAATCAGAGTAGCATTGGACAAAACCATAACGCAACAAAGAAGCGGTGAGCTTGGCAAACCAACACCGGGGGGCCTGACGAAGACCGTATAAAGATTTCTTCAACCGACAAACCGCACCCAGGGTAGAAGAAGTAAAGCCAGGGGGAGGACGCATATACACCTCCTCGTCCAAATCACCATGAAGAAAGGCATTATGCACGTCCATCTGATGCAGTTCCCAATTCTTTGCAGCAGCAACAGCAAGAAAAGCACGAACTGTTACCATTTTGGCGACAGAAGCAAAAGTCTCATTGTAATCTATTCCTTCGACCTGATGATTACCAAACACCACCAAACGAGCCTTAAGCCGTTCAACCGAGCCATCTGAATGATATTTCACCTTATAAACCCACTTACAACCGAGAGCTTTATGACCAGGGGGTAGAGCAGTCATCTCCCAAGTCGCATTATCCTCCAAGGCATTAATCTCCTTTTGCATAGCCTCACGCCAACCTGGGTCCCGCATAGCCTCATGAAAAGAACGTGGCTCAACGCCAGATGTAATCGCTGCAAGAAAAAGACAGTGTCGCACAGAAAATTTATCACAATTCACAAAGTGTGCTAAAGGATAAGGAGTACCTGAGGAATCCGATGGAGACAGTGGATGGACTTATTTTCCGTACTGTGTTGGTGACAAAATCACGGAGCAAAACCGAGGGCCGCTTATCACGTAACCCGCGCCCAAGAGCATGAGAATCAACAAGGGGAGCCACATTGGGCTGATCCGAAACGGTAGAGAGGGAGCTAGAATTGGACTGACCCACGGAGCTGGACACGCTAGCAGACTGGGCCTCGGTAGTAGGGGAAGGAGAGTGCTGGGCGTGAGGGGAATGGGCCTCGGCAGGGGGCTCGGTAGCAGGAGAAGTAGAGGGCGGGGAGGGTTGGACATCCATAGGAGAGTTGGGCTCGGTGGGGTGAGCCAACACAGGCCCAGGGACCTCCGCAGCAGCTGAGACCAATGGGGGAACTGGATCACACGGCCCACCAACGATGTCATCCTCTAAAACAGCCCCTTGGGCTAACGGAACATGGCCATCATCAAAAAAATCATGGGCAGCAGTGGGAAGAGCACCCAAGTCAAATGGAAATTCATTTTCATGGAACTTAACATCACGGGAGACAAAGAAAGTACCGGTTTCAACATCATACAATTTCCAACCCTTTTTACCATTCGGATAACCCACAAACACACAACGACGACTCCTAGGAGCGAATTTATCACCTTTCGCCCTTTGGTTATGAGCAAAGCAAAGACACCCAAACACACGTAACTCATCAAAAGAGGGAGGTTGACCCATGAGAGCCTCATAAGGAATAATACCATGTAACACACTCGAGGGAGTGCGGTTAATCAAATAAACAAAGAACGAGAACACATTCACCCCAAAAAGTAACAGGAAGATGAGCCTGAAACATCAATGCCCTGCTAACATTCAAAATATGACGATGTTTTCTCTCAACTCTCCCATTTTGTTGTGGGGTACCAACACACGAGGTCTGGAACAAAATACCATGGGTAGCCAAATAAGCAGATAAGCAGTTAAATTCAGTTCCATTATCAGTGCGAACAATTTTCACATGAGTATCAAATTGACGATTAACCATGGCAAAGAAAGACATAAACGCACTCTCAACCTCTTTCTTATTGCGTAACAAATACACCCAAACCGCACACGAATAATCATCAACCAAAGTGAGAAAATAAATAGCATCACATGAAGAGGGAGTACTATAGGGGCCCCACAAATCACAATGTATAAGCTCAAAAATGCGAGAGGCTTTATTAAGTTGCGGCACATATAAAACATGATGAAGAATGAGTCCATGAGTAAGGGTCACACGCCCTTCCATAGTAGCAAAGGCACGAGTGCCATCCGGCAAGCCAACCGGGCATTCAACAATAGGAATAACATGAGTAAGACAATTAAAATCACTAGTAACGTGATTCGAGGCTCCAGTGTCAAGTATCCAGTGACTAGAGAGGTACGTACCCGTCATCCGATCACCCTTATTAGTTTCATTATTAATCAAGTGCATTAAGGCTTGAACTGGGCCGGACTTAAATCCACAAGAGGAGTAGCGACGAGAGGATGGGGCGACCACGGGAACATCGGTGGCGAGCGAAACCGCATGAGCGGTGGCAGTGCTTGCCGCACGATCGCGAGCAGGGGGAGCAACAAGGTGCATGGACGACGGAACAAGCGGCGTGGAGTGGTCGGGCGGAACCCCCAAAGATCGCTTAGCCAAATTTTTTCTTCCCACCATGCTGGTTTGCCGTGAAGCTTGAAGTAGGTGGTGACCTCGTGACCGATCCGTTCACAGGTGAGAGCGTGACTAGTTTGGCGCGAGCAGCCCGATCCAAACGTGGTTTGCCACATTCGTCCTGAACCACGAATGCGTGGACATCTTCTTTGACAGCCTTTCCACGAGTGATGTCCCGCGAACGTTCTTCTTGAACAAGAGTTTGATATAGGCGCTCTAAATCCGCCGGAGGAGACTGAGAAAGCACATTAGTTCGCACAGTAGCATACAAATCATCATCTAAACCAATAAGAAACTGATAAATTTTCTCCTCCTCCCGATCCGCGGTAAATTTACCGGCTACATCACATGTGCAAAGGTTGCACTCACAGCAATGAAGAGGTTTGAGATGAGTAAGTTCGTCATACAACCCCATTAATTTGTTAAAATAATCCTCAACGGACATACCTCCACCGTTGTTTAACAAGTCAACAATGGTTGCCCGTAATTGTTGAAGTCGCGGTCCGTTGGCTACACAAAACCGCTTCTCCAAGTAATCCTAAAGCCGCTTCGCATCATCATGAAAAGGAATCGACGCGGCAATTTTAGTGTCCATACTACGTAAGAGCCAAGACACCAACATGGAATGAACAATTTCCCAATCAAGAATCTTCTTCTTCTCCGTAGGTTTGGTGATAGTACCGTCTCTAAGAAAACGAATTTCCGACGAGCTTTGAGCGATAAAGTAATGGAACGTGCCCAAGCTATGTAGTTGTCACCAGTAAGAAGGACATGAGTGATCAAGTTGCCGGGTTGATCACCCGAGCCAAGGTAAAAGGGAGAAGCAGGATTAATTTTCTCGTCGTCCATGGCAGCAAAAACCACGCGGGTGGGCGTTGATGGTCGGCGAGAAGAAAAAAACGGCAGGTGGATGGTAGGGAGGCTAGAAGGAAAACGGCTCCGATACCATGTAAATTTAGGTTAAATGTTTTCCTTAGTCATTCCGTATTCACAAGTAAACATTAAATACATCCTAATCAAAGATTAGGCCGTAAGCCCATGTACACTAGTATCATTAAATACAATCATACATATAGATGGCCCAATATGCATGGTAAATTACTAATTATATGGACTAGCATAGATCGGAGTAGAAGTATAAAACTTACCAACACGATCACTCATGTTTTGACACAACATGTGTAGAGGAGTTTCTTTGAGATTGTTGACATCTTCAACCAAAAAAAAAAAAAAAAAAAAAAAAAAAAGCTTAATTGACGACGAAACCTTATAATGCATGGTAAAATACTAATTATATGGACTAGCATATATCGGAGTTAACAGGGCCGGCCATTAGGGGGAGCACCCTGAGCGACGGCTCAGGGCCCCCCGATTTATGGGGCCTCGGAATCTATGGGGCTCACTAATTTTTGCAATATATCCTAGTCTGCGTAATCTTGTATCAGGTAAATGGGTTGTGGTGTAGTGGCAAAGATTACATCTCCCACATTAGAAGTTGCAGGATCGATTCTTCACATGGGTTTTTTTTGGAACAAATTATTTGCATTTTATTGCTTGTGCTGTTGTGCGTCTCTTTTTCTTCCCCTAATAAGTCATGGTTCATAACTGGTTTTATATTATTTACAAGAAGTCATCAATACCCAACAATTTAATTTCATCTATGCAGTATTTGGTGGTTCCTATTTTCAATAAATCAAATTATTTTAATCCTTAATGTTAATTTTACTCTCTTTCTCTCACATACCTCTTGGTCTCCTTCCACCTCCCTCTCCTTGACACCATTCCATTCTTTCCTTTTTCTCTCTTTCTTGTTAATTTTGTTTAAATTGCTACTGCTATATGGTTTGGTTTTTGATTGATTTTGTAAGGGTTTTCTACATGCTCTAATTATTTATTTAATTGTTAGTCCATCAATTGAAATGATGGATTTGTTGTTAAGAATACAATTCACTGATATTACCTTGTGAACTAATTTTCAAATTTATGATCTCAACATAAAATACTTGTGTTTGATGCTAATGGTTTGTATATTTGCTTTGTAATAGTTTTGACTATTCTAGTATATTAATCAAATTTTCATAATGTTCATTGTGAGAATTTGATGTTTAAAGATATCTCTTTGCCTATGGTTAAATAAAAAATGAAGGATAACTTTTATACATTATTGGAGGGCCAAGGGACCCCATTTATATTGTTCGCTCAGGGCCCCTAATTTCTTTGAGACGGCCCTGTCGGAGTAGAAGTATAAAACTTACCAACACGATCACTCATGTTTCGACACAAAATGTGTAGAGGAGTTTCTTTGAGATTGTTGACATCTTCAACCAACTTTTCATCCAACTCGATTAAGTACTCTGCGAATTCAGTTCTGGAATATAGCAACGCTGAGTGAAGGAGTGTGTTGCCTTCTGCAGTTTTTACCTTCCATGGAGGCAATGGGAAACGAAATTCGTATGTCGTCTCATCTTTAATCTGCCGGAAATGCTCTTTTACGTAGTTGAATAGCGAACCCTCAGGCTTCAGCATCTCACGATACATTGCGAGATGAAGAGGTGTCTCACCCCGGTGGTTGGTTTGAGAAGAAAGAACAGGGAACTTCTTTAAAGCACTTTCAATAAATGCTTCTCTAGAATCTGCTTCTGGGTCATCTGAGCTATGTTTAATACTTTTGTTGGAATAATTAAGTCGGAAACCTTCAACTGCTATATGCATAATGTTTCCCACTTCTCATCATTGACTAATTTGTATAACTCTTCACTCATAAGCTCTTCCTCTATTAGATCAACTTCATTCTCCTTCCCCTGGAATTATTTTTAAGGAGAAAAGTTGGGTATCATCAGAATCGATGACAACGACTAACGACAGAAGAAGGATATTGATAGAGAGCCCAATTTTGATCACATTTTTGATTCGTGCAAATGGTTAGAGGAACATATACTGCCTATGTGTGTGTTTTTTTTCTATGAACAACCTAAGGTATCCATTGTCGATAGGAGTGACTAATCCCTTCGCCCCGGGTGCTCCACTTAAGAGTAAAGGGCTAGGCAAGAATCTCTTCCATTCCCAAAGGTTGAGGATCGACCCCTCGACCAATTGGTTAAGGGACAAAGTGAGAAACACTATGCAAGGCCACTTGTTTTTGTGTGTGGTTTACATATGTTTTTTAGATGAGCTAGTTTTGAAGCTTGTGCCACGCAAGGATACTTTTTATGTGGTAGAATTATATTCATATGTCACTAAGTGAGAATAAATAAGACAACTTAAATATTTCATCTATTTTATTTTGTTATATACACTTTCCTTTTTGTGATTTATTTGGGTCGTTTTATGACATAAAATATTAATAATTGGCAGTGAAAATAAGAATAATTTATCTTACTCAAGATTATTAAATTCTTAGGTAATTCAATAAATCCAAAATTTAATTTTCTTTTATCTTAACCATCATGAATCCATTTAATTTTACTTTTAGTTTTTTATTTATTTAATTTAGATTTTATTTGAGGATAAAACATGTCACATCCATACTCTATTATTATAATAATTTGTTATTATTGGCTCTAATGAAAATGAAAGTGATATACTCTTATTCTTACTATGGTTCATATTCCGTATAGTCATATTCTTATTATAATTCATATTTTAGTTTTTTACAGGTTAGATAAATGGTTAATTATGTAATATCTTATAATTTATATTATATCAGGTTGTACAACTATATGATAAAAAGATATTATTTTAAAACATATTTCGAGGAATCTTCAGTGGTATATACATATATATATATATATATACATATACATATATATATATATATATATACATATATATATATATATATATATACATATATATATATATATATATATACATATATATATATATATATATACATATATATATATATATATATATACATATATATACATATATATATGTATATGTATATATATATATATATACATATATATATATACATATACATATATATATATATATATACATATACATATATATATATATATATACATATACATACATATATATATATATATATATATATATATATATATATATATATATATATATATATACATATACATATATATATATATATATACATATACATACATATATATATATATATATATATATATATATATATATATATATATATATATATATATATATATATATACTAAAAACAATTGTATTATTGATTATGTAAAAGTTATACTCGACTTACATTGTACAATATTCTAAGGTTATCCATTTAATTAGATCAAACTCTAATAAACTATAAGTCCATTTAGAAATTGATTAAGTTTTGTGAAAATAAAATACAATGAGAATTTTCTTCTCAAATTTTTTTACCTTTCTTATAAAGCTCTATTGTAAGTAATGAAGAGAATGAGTTCAAGTAATGATGATTAGATTACTTTATATGAGAAGACAATATATAATTGTTGTTTTAATCTTGTTATTTTTCGGTTTTTCCGGTGAGGCACAAGCATTGCGACACATGGCGAGGTATAATTTTTGCCAATGCGTCTTAACAATATATATTGATTTTGTAGAGATTACAATCTTAATGGTTAATTGTTTTAGTAGTGATTAGTGTTTATTAAACAAAAACAGAGAAGTAATAGTAAGAATATATCGTTATCCTATGTTTTGTCGTTCATTCGCAAAAATAATCATAAACTTTCTTCTCTTTTGAAATATAAACCTCCTTAATCTGTGCAATAAGAACTGATTTAAATATTGAAAAGCATGTATTACAAGGGTCGTACGTGTTAACCTAATTTTTCAATTATATATTGGTAGAAAATATGGTGATGGTAGGTTTATATGAATAATGCACATGGTCATATTATGGTCATATTTGTATCGCCGGAAACAATAAGGAGGGAGCTTGATATCGACATTTAAGCTTAATAGTGATTAAGGTTGGTAGCATCCATAGATAATGGGAGAAGAATACATAGTTAGTTATTAGGTTGAATTTCGTGTTCTTAAAATCTGTATTCTGTGTTCTAGAACTTGATTATGTTGTTCTATATTAGTAGTACAAATGTTCTAAACCCTTATTATAATATTTTAAAACCAAATGTTGATTTACCTTTGCTACAAAGAACAACGCTAACAAGAATAATTTTAGACTCTTCTAAAATTTGATATTATAGGAAAAAAAAAGGTATAATGGGCAATGAAAGACAAGAAACAAATAGTTTTTCTTGTGTTCTAAATTGTTGTTCTAATGTTTCTAATACAGTATGAATATGTTATTTATATTATCGATCATGATATTAAGCTCTTTCGAAGCATAAATACTAAATAATTCAGATTAAATAGTATTTGATTGTAGCTAGACTTGGTAATTACCCACAAGAAATATTCAAAAACAGTAAACCATATGTTCTTAAAAGTCATATATTTTGATCTACAACTTGCCTTATGTTCATAATTTTATGACGCATGTTATAAAACTCATATCATATGTAGTATGTACTATAAGTTATTATTCATGTTCTAAAAGTCATAGCATATGTTCTAAATGTTATTGTTCTAAAAAGTGTTGCTTATGTTATGTTCCATTCATAAATCTTTGTTCTCACATATGATATATGTTCATATATATATATATATATATATATATATATATATATATATATATATATATATATATATATATATATATATATATATATATATATATATATATATATAGGGCAAGAATCACATGAGAATGCTCCTTACATGAGAAATGAGAATGAATCTCAACCACACGATTGGATTAGAGTTACAGCACTTGTTCATTAGAGTTATACCTCGAAAAAATTGAGCCCAAAAAAAAATTTTTTTTTGAATTTTTTTCTAATATTATTTTTTTGGAGTCACATCACTTTTTCATTAGAGTTACATCACTTGTTCATTAGAGTTATAGCACGTAAAATTCATTCTCATTTCTCATGTAAGTATGCATTCTCATATGAACTCACTTCATATATATATATACTAGCCTTCTATGCACGCGATGCGTGCGTGGATTATTTTGGCGATTATTCTTAAATTTCATCTAAATGTAATTTTGAAGGATATTTATAATCATCATTAATACTCATTAATAAATTATCATGTTGCATAAATACAAAATATAAAAATTATACTTGATGAAGAAGTTCTTTCAATATGAAAGCAAAGAAAAGAAGATTGTATTTAGCGTTCGAAATTGTGATGCGGATTTAGATGTAAAGTTCTATTGTAAAATTAGATTTGTGAAAGATTTTTCTTTTGTTTGATTGATTATTTTGTTCTTTATGTCAAAATTTCTTTGAAGGTTTTATGTCAAGTTGTCTTGTCATTGCTTAATTTGTGAAAAAAAATCGTAACTTTCCGTTTTGATTGCATATTACTATACAATATATAGATTTAAAACATAACACATGATAGGATGCAGTGGCATTGAATTGACATAATTGACCTTGTCATTTATTAGTAATGAATATACACGGAGGTTATATTATTGTAATTTAAGTAAAAACTACATACACTTGTTTTGGCTTATATAATATAGTTGAGCTTATTTTTTTATAATCATTACATATTTCTCCTAAAAAGTAAAATGATAAGATTATCATAACTGACACAAATGAGAACTACGATTTCCAAAAAAATAAAAGAACAAATTATACTAACCGACACACACGATAATTATTAACCCAGAAAATTAAAAAAGGTAAGATTATCCTCTTTGTTTTCTCGGTACTTTTATGACTTGTTAATGGACGTTGGTATTGCTGTTGCATTTAAAAGTTTAGGTAGAATTAAAATTTTATATCTTTGGTTTTGTAATTGATTTGAAAATTGCATGCTTTGGTTATGTTAATTTATTCTTCCATCATAAACTTTTCCTTCACTACACATATTTTTATGATAGTTTATTTTAGCAACTTTGAACTTTCTTTGATATGCATATTTTAAATTAGGAAGGGTTTTGATTGAGGAAAATCTTAATATGTAATAATTTTTTATTGAATTAAGGGTTTAAAAGTCTTTTCATGGGGGACACCGTAGTTCCCCCTTGGCTTATATAATAGAGATAGTTGAGCTTATTTTTTTTATAATCATTACATATTTCTCCTAAAAAGTAAAATGATAAGATTATCATAACTGACACAAATGAGAACTACGATTTCCAAAAAATAAAAGAATAAATTATACTAACCGACACACACGATAATTATTGACCCCGAAAATTAAAAAGATAAGATTATCCTCTTTGTTTTCTCTGATACTTTTATGACTTGTTAATGGACGTTGGTATTGTTGTTGCATTTAAAAGTTTAGGTAGAATTAAAATTTTATATCTTTGGTTTTGTAATTGATTTGAAAATTGCATGCTTTGGTTATGTTAATTTAATCTTCCATCATAAACTTTTCCTTCACTACACATATTTTTATGATAGTTTATTTTAGCAACTTTGAACTTTCTTTGATATGCATATTTTAAATTAGGAAGGATTTTGATTGAGGAAAATCTTAATATGTAATAACTTTTTATTGAATTAAGGGTTAAAAAATCTTTTCATGGGGGGACACCGTAGCTCCCCCCTTGGCTTATATAATAGAGATATATACTAGTATTCTTTGCACGCTATGCGTGCGTGTCATATTAACATTCTTTTTCTCAATTAGTTATTCATAAAAAAATTAATTCAAACAAACATTTATAATGATTTTTAATTTTTTTAAATATATTTTTCTTAAATCAATGTTACTTTGGTTTTTTTAGTTATTTGTTCATCATTATTCAAATCTCTATTATATAAGTGAAGGAAATACAAAGCGTAAGAAAGCATGTGTTCAAATAAAGTGGAAGAATTTGTGTATTAGATTCAATCGTTGAATATTAATAAAGTGGAAGAATTTGATTTATATAATAGAGATTACCAAATAATAATCAACATTTAGGTTTTAAAATATTATCGTTATAATTATTAATATGAAATTAAAGTTTTTATTTTTGTACATATTGTTTCAATCAAGTTATATTGTCAATTTAATTTTTGATGAGAGTTTTTCACACATATTTAAGAAGAGAAAATCATTCTCCTTAATTTAATATTTAATTGAAATTTAAAATTCAATTCCATTAATAACTTGTTCAACATATATGGCAAAATAGGAAGAAGAAAATACTATTTAATATATATGATAATTTAAATCATTAAGGGTATATTAGACTTTTCGAGAGGAGGACACAATCTTCCTCCCCCTTCCTTATATAATAGAGATATATATATGTATATATATATATAACCAAAACTCCCTAAGGTGAAATGCCCGCCTGCCGGGCCACACCGCCCGCCGGGCTACACATGTGCCCGCTCGGCAACAAAATCCGAAATTGCGAAGACCGGTTGATACGCTCAAGTTATACGATGTTCTTTTGGTATTTTAGGTGCACATTGCTAAGGGATTTGTTCGTAATTGTTAAGGTTTGCATATAAATCATCCTTAGCTAAGTTCTGAGTTTTGCGATATAAGTTGTGTTAATGTCATGCATTCCGAGCTTCCAAGGTGAAATGCATTTGAGCCGAGCATCACAAGCCACAAGCTCGCAGGCCAAGCTCGAAGCATCGCAAGCTGAGCACGACCGCCCACGGCCGCCCATCGCCAAGAGGCCGCACACCCGCACGCCGCCAGCCAGCCGCCCGGCGCCATCGCCGCTAAGACGACACCGCACACCGCCGCTCGGCCGCCACGTCAGCGCCACGCGCCGCGCCCGGCCCCGCCCATCGCAAGGCCCGCACACCCGCACGCGCCCGGCCCGGCGCTCATCGCCCGGTGCTCCCTTGCCGCTCCGCGGCCAGCTCGCGACTCGCGAGCTTCCTCGCACCTCGCGAGCATACTGCCGTCGCGACTCGCGACCGTGCCCATCCAAATTGTGCACGGGAGGCGTAACGCTCTTCGCGACTCGCGATCGGGGCACCTCGCGACCCCTAGGTCTGGCCTATTTGTCGATTTTTGAGCTTTACTATAAATACTAAAGTTGATTTTTTGGACCTAGAGGGACACACACTTGAGGAGAGAATATCCAACACTCCATTCTTCTCTTCTTATCTTCTCTTTTTAGTTTTTATTTTCTAGTTTAGTTTTTAGGGATTTCAATTATGGAATTGGCTTATGCTATGCCGATTGTAGCTTGAACTGTTCTTGAACGAGATTAATATGAAGCTTCAAGCGTTATTGTGAGATCTTTCCTCTCTTTCTCTTTTCCTTGATTATGGTTCAATTTCTATGCTTTGTGACTTATGATTATTGCATAATTATGCTAGGAACGTTACTAGTTTGATTGTGTAATTAATCTAATGCTAGATTTAAGAATAGAATCGGATTGTTTTATTCTTTTATCATTTGGTAGCAAACTAGGGAGTAACTCGGATGCGTATCTTCTTGGTTATTTCTTAGGAAATTGAATCAACCGTTGAATGTTTATCGCGTGTATGACATTAGCAGTTCTTGGTTCTCTCGTGTTTATCGTGCTGCGTGGATTGAACTTAGAACGCAGATCGGACTAGGTTATCCTTTAGTTAGGGTTTTATAGTCACGCGATCGTGCTATTCAACTAAGAATAAGGAGAATGCGAGATTAGTTCTCAAGCAATAGATAATCATGGAAATAATTAGAGTGGAGGTTCAATGATCGATAATGAATTGAAGTGGATGTTAATCGGATTCAAGATCTTTCCATATTGATTTCTCATTCTATTTATTTGCTAGTTAATTTTAGCTTGTTTATAACTCTTTTGAAAACCCCCCTTTTATTAGGTTGCTCGACCCTTAGAGTCATCTAGGTATTAATTCACGCTAAATATTAAACTCGTCCCCTCGTTTCCCTGTGGGATACGACCCCTACTTCCATTATACCGCTTTAGTGTAAAAGAGAGTAGGAGAAATTTTATCTTTGGCGGGTGCGGTGCACAACGACACATCCGCGCCCGCCCAAATTTTGCGCTTCTGGGGGAAACGTGTTACTTGTTTGTATATAGCGTGTGTTTTTGGATTAGTATTGCTTGTGCTCTTTGTTTATGGTTAACACTCGTACTACTAACAAAGAATCTTTGCATTACGATCCCGAATTAGAATTGACTCTTTTCGTGTGGAGAAACATTTTGCGAAAAAATTTCAAGAATCATCTTTTAACGTTGAAGTGGAGGAAGAGATGCCTCCGAGAATTGAAACACGTACCTTGAGGGAGCTCACGGCTCCTAACCTTGATCAACAACCATTGTGCATCTCATTTCGCTCTCGATGAAGGCACTACTTTTGAATTGAAGTCGGGGTTGATACATTTGCTCCCTTCGTTCCATGGGCTCAATGGAGAAGATCCAAACAAATTTCTTTCGAGTTTCACGTGGTTTGTACTAGCATGAAACCAAGTGGAGCAACGGATGAACAAATCAAGTTGAGAGCTTTTCCTTTTGCTTCGAAGGATGAGAGCTAAAGATTGGTTATATTATCTTCCTCTCGGTTATATTTCCACTTGGGTTGAAATGAAGAGGCGATTTCGAGAAGTTCTTTCCAGCTTCTAAGTCCCTCAACATTAAAGAAGGAAATCGGGCAATATTGAAAGCGTAAAACACGATGAGTCTTTCTACGAATATTGGGAGAGGTTCAAGAGACATTGTGCTAGTTGTCCATATCATGGCTATTCGATGAAGACCTCATTTTGTACTTTTACAATGGCTCTTCCGACGAAGATGTGCGAATGGTGAATCTTGCTAGTGGAGGTTCTTTCATAAAAACAAAACCCCAACTGGCACTAGAGAACTCATTGAAGAACTAG